>CM061044.1:115051362-115183213 GCA_030762985.1 Adelphocoris suturalis
TCTTAATGATTGACTTCAGAGCGGGTCTGAAAGGTATCCTCGATCTTTTGTATAGGCGAGGCTTGATCTAACGTTTCCTTAGTGAATACGTTAGGTGAGAAGGCGATCTCGTCGTGAGGATCGAGCCTTGCGCCGTCGCTGGGACGGCGGATTGGCCGGTATGCCTGTAGGTTGCGCTACGGGGGCTAAGAGGCCCGGCTTCGCCGTCGTCTGCCTCCCCTTGCATGAGGAAATAAGACGGCCGACGTTCCATCGAAATAGCCGAGTTATTAGCTCGTTTCGATGCCTCTATGTACAGAAATAGAGGGTTTAGGAAGGTGGACTCGCTTGACAGAGCTTCTTTCCTTTGCTCGTATGTCAGGGTCCTACCTTGTAGTCTTGAAAAAGACTTCCTTGGACGGTAAATTAGAGCGGATGAGCAGAGTAATTTACCAGCGTATCCCGGCGGTCGGTGACGAGCCTAGTGCTACGAAACCCGGGTGATACAGCTCGGAACGTCGGGCTCCGAGCGGGGTATTTATAGGGAGGTGGCCGCCTCCTGCCGCCTCCTGATTGGTCGCTTAATTTCATTAATTCGACTGTGTAATCTCATTGGCTCGCACATTGTTTTCTCAGTATCTGCGAGTATGATAGCTGAGCTGGTCCTCCGGGGTGCTTACGAGCGTCCGTCGCGGAGCCGACGACCTTGAGTTTAGCCGGGGACCTCAGGTGCTTTCTCTGCGTCAGTTGTTCAGACGGGGTCCCCGGGGTGGCTGCTGGACCAGAGGTGGTTGCTTGCCGCTCTCTTGGTTGGTTCGCCTATTGTCTCTCGTGTAATCAGTGTTTCTGATTGGCGAGTAGGCTTGTTTGAACTGTCCTTGCTAGCTTTAGAGGACGTTTGATTCTCTGTTTGAGTTTTCTCATTCAAGGCGACTTGGTTCGAGATACTTGTCGCGTCTAGGGAGGTCGCCTTGTATGTTATTAGTTAATATTTTCACTTTTGAGAGAGAAATTCGTATTTTCTCTCTGGTGAAATATTTTGTTTGACGGAGTTATAACTCGACGTCTTGTAAATATTTTTGTGTTGTGTCTACCTCTTTTTGGTAGCCCTGAAAAGGGCTGTTGACAAGAGGGGGTGGTTTTCACCACAGCTTCTATTTTATCTCGTTTAGGAATTATCCCTTCTTTCGAGATAGTGAAACCTAGGAAATCGACGGTAGGTTTTGAAAAAATGCATTTATCAAAACCTACTCGGAGTCCGTGTTCCCCTAGCTTGTCAAAAATTTGTTTGAGGTGGTTCATGTGTTCTTTATAATTTTTAGAAGCCACCAGGATGTCATCTAGGTATACAAATGCGAAATCAAATTTTCGCATGATGCTGTCCATGTATCTTTGCCATGTTTGAGCCGCTCCGGCCAAACCCATGCTCATTTTCTTAAACTCATAAAGACCGAAAGGTGTAATAATTGCAGTTTTATGAGCGTCATCTGGGTGCATCGGAATATGATAATATGCCGATTTTAAATCTATTGTCGAATAGATTCGTGTATCATGTAAATTCGCTTGGAAAGAGCGAATGTGAGGAGGAGGGTAGGCGTCTTTCTTCGTTTTCGCGTTCAGGAAACGGTAGTCGCCGGTGATTCTCCATGACCCGTCTTTTTTTGGCACACAGTGTAACGGGGATGCCCATTCGGAATCTGATGGTGCAATTATGCCTTCTGAAAGCATTTTGTCAAAAGTACTTTTGACTTGAGCCCGTTTTTCGCCCGCCATGGGTCTTGCTCGGAAGTGTACTGGTGTTCCTTCCGTGGTTATACGGTGGTAAACCCCGTTGTTTTTCCACTTTCCTTGAATTTTGCTCATTTTATCATTGTATTTGTCAATGATAGAGCGAATGTTTTCGTCCTCCGTGATTTGCACGTCCTCTGGTTGAGGGTTATTGTCACGATGAGGGATAGTAGCTGCTATTTGTTCGTCAGTGAATTTTTTGTTCATGACTGCAGCTATTTTTTGATCGGCATAGCTCTTTATTTTATCTTTATAAATGTATTTGTGTTTGACCCGTATTCCGATATCCCAAGACTCGAGGAATGGTATACCTAGGATCGCTAGATCAACTTTCGTGATCATAAAATCGGTGGTCATGTCTCCGAGGCCGATGTTAATTGTCGTGTCAGCTCGCCCTAGTGTGTCTATAGGGGCTCCGTTAGCTGCTGTGAGCTTAACGTTGGACTTACGAATTTTTAAGCCCAATTTTTTTGTGACATTGTGGGGCAGAATGTTCACTTCTGCTCCCGTGTCGATGAGAAATTCAGTGCCATTTAGTTTGCACTGGAAATAAAGCCTTTTATACTCAGTAGACTGCCGGTGTATAGGCTCAGATACACTGGCAGTTATTCGTTTTCCGAACTCTCTACGTCGGAGGTTGGAACGGTACTTTCTTGTACCGATCTCTGAGTATTTTCGTTTGAAACCCAGGTTTTAGGCTGGCTTATAGTCGCTGCCTTTTTGCTAGTTTTGGAAGCAGTGTTTGTCTTCCAAGTGCAGTGTTCTGGGTCTGCACATTTGCGAGTTTCGTTACCGAAACGTGCGTGGTTTCGACAGACATAGGCCGTCGGTTTGTGAGGCCTACTCTCTACTGGTTGGGGTTTGAACTCAGCTTGTTTTGAGAGGGCCTTTTTGAAACCAGTATTCATGGGTTTCGGAGTAGATTCTACTCCTCGTATGTTTAGAGAGGTATTCTCTGTTTTGTACGCGTGTAGCGTATCAGCTAGGTCGAGCCGGGCGACCGTGGTAGGCTGAGCTGCGACCATACCTCGTGCTTCGATGGGTAGAGTCTCGATCCACTTTTGAGTGATCAGAGCCTCTGAAAAGTACCCAACAGCTTTAGAGTACATTTCGTGGTACTTGGTGCTGGGTTTTTGGCGAGAGATGCGGGGTCCTCGAGTGCGAGGAGCCTGTCCTGTAAGGACAACCCATATTCTCGCTGTAGGCGCTGTTTGGCCTCTTCGTAGGGTGCGTGGGGTGCCGTGAGGTAAGCTGAGTCGATAGCTTCCCTCATTTCTTCTGGTACCCACTTGTATATAGCTGAGAAGCATTCGTTCTGCGTTCTCAGGTGTTTTCGCACGCAGTATTGATCGAACTCGGCGAGTGCACGATCGATATTCTTCTTTTGGAAGATTGGTTTTTGATAATCTCCCATCTCCTCTAAAAGTGCTCGAAAGCCACTTTGTGTAGAGGGATGTTGCGTGAGATGTGGGGCGTAGAGGCCCGGCGGGGGTCGCACGCCCGCAGTGGTTCCCTGAAATCCACTAGCTTCATAAGAGGGAACGAAATGCTCCGTGTTAAGCCTGTTCAAAGGCGGGGTCACCATTTGTAGTGGATTTAAATATGTTTTACTTGGTGTCGGTAGACCAAGTGGGACATTTATATTCTGATTATGCGGGTTAGTCCCCGTGTTATTCCTGTAAGGAATGTGAGCGAATCCGTCAAGGTCAGCTTGCTTGGCGGGATGAACTGAGAGATAGTTCGTGTCGCAGCCGCGTGGAGCACTGGGCTCGCATAGTGGGTGCTGGGTTCGATCAGTTTGGTACTGAGCCGTTTTGTAATATTCCGGCCTAAGATTTATATCTGTAGGAGGAATATGTTGAGCTTGGTTGAGGTACTGAAAAGTATCCTTCGTTTTTGTACATTTGGAGTGTATTTGACACTCGGATCGGCCGGGTAGGCTTGTGTCGAATATTGTGGGTATTCGGACAGCTTGGTCGAATCATAATGATTGACTTCAGAGCGGGTCTGAAAGGTATCCTCGGTCTTTTGTATAGGCGAGGCTTGATCTAACGTTTCCCTCGTGAATACGTTAGGTGAGAAGGCTATCTCGTCGTGAGGATCGAGCCTTGCGCCGTCGCTGGGACCGGCAGATTGGCCGGGTAGCGTGTAGGTAGCGCTACGGGGGCTAAGAGGCCCGGCTTCGCCGTCGTCTGCCTCCCCTTGCATGAGGAAATAAGACGGCCGGCGTTCCATCGAAATAGTCGAGTTATTAGCTCGTTTCGATGCCTCTATGTATAGAAATAGAGGGTTTAGGAAGGTGGACTCGCTTGACAGAGCTTCTTTCCTTTGCTCGTATGTCAGGGTCCTACCTTGTAGTCTTGAAAAAGACTTCCTTGGACGGTAAATTAGAGCGGATGAGCAGAGTAATTTACCGGCGTGCCCCAGCGGTCGGTGACGAGCCTAATGCTACGAAACCCGGGTGACACGGCTAGGAACGTCCCTCGGGCGTACGATCTAAAGAGAATATCGATAGATGTACCGGGTGGCGTCCTGACAGATGAACTACGTTGGGCAATGAGCAGGATGAATAATCACTGGACTCGTAGATGCCAATGCGAGATCTGTGTGGAGAGAAGGTAGGCCTTGTAGAAAGCAGTAGGAAGCCGTTCTTGAGATGAACTCGGGATGCAGAAGGTTCGTCAGCGTAGAGCGTGTAGAAATCTTCGTACTTCGAGGTGTCGTCGTCGAGAGCGGAGAGTAGAATGAAATTTCGGAGGCTCCGAGCGGGGTATTTATAGGGAGGTGGCCGCCTCCTGATTGGTCCGCTTAATTTCATTAATTCGACTGTGTAATCTCATTGGCTCGCACATTGTTTTCTCAGTATCTGCGAGTATGATAGCTGAGCTGGTCCTCCGGGGTGCTTACGAGCGTCCGTCGCGGAGCCGACGACCTTGAGTTTAGCCGGGGACCTCGGGTGCTTTCTCTGCGTCAGTTGTTCAGACGGGGTCCCCGGGGTGGCTGCTGGACCAGAGGTGGTTGCTTGCCGCCTCTTGGTTGGTTCGCCTATTGTCTCTCGTGTAATCAGTGTTTCTGATTGGCGAGTAGGCTTGTTTGAATTGTCCTTGCTAGTTTTAGAGGACGTTTGATTTCCTGTTTGAGTTTTCTCGTTCAAGGCGACTTGGTTCGAGATACTTGTCGCATCTCTCTCGCCCAGTAAGTGTCTAGGGAGGTCGCCTTGTATGTTTTTAGTTAATATTTCACTTTTGAGAGAGAAATTCGTATTTTCTCTCTGGTGAAATATTTTGTTTGACGGAGTTATAACTCGACGTCTTGTAAATATTTTTGTGTTGTGTCTACCTCTTTTTGGTAGCCCTGAAAAGGGCTGTTGACAAGAGGGGGTGGTTTTCACCACAGTAACCATATTGTTCCTCCCACTCCAGCTTCAATGAGATGGTGAAAGAAGCTAGTACCTTCATGACTATCTAAATCCGCAGAGAGGGGGGTGTGACAGTACCATAAGAGATACAACTCGTACTAATAGTGTAATGTACTATGTTCGGAGAAGATGATTGTCCGGTTCTCAGATCCTCATCTATCGCCAAACACAGCATTCCAAGAACTCGAGAATGACGAGTTCAACACGGCGTGAGAGCGACGGATAGACGCGCATTCTCTTGGATCTAACGGTAACTGTCACAATTTTATACTGTTCTTTTTCTCTTAACCTATCAATAAGGCACTGTTCTTGCTGATTCGCCTGCATTTATTGTTTTTTTAGGTCTCTGACTATTTAAAAAAGTAGATATAACATAGCAGTCTGTGATTAACTGAAAACCATAGAAAAGAACATAATATGTAACAGTCTGTGATTATCTGAAAACCGTTGAAAAAAACATATGCAACAGTCTGTGATTACCTGAAAAACCATTGAAATCTTGTGAAAACGGTCCGTAGAATAGGCTGTACCGTTTTAACAGTTCTCAAGTGGTGATTTTTTAAAAATAAACTTGAAACTCTTCGAGCATGAAAGAAGATGTAGGTACCTATTTTGGAACACATTCGTGTGAAAATCTCAAAATCTAATTGTTGGGAGATGTAACACTCTGCGAGCCGACGCGCGATATAAAACATATTCCTTGATGATTTATGTATGTTCTTCCTTGAAGAGGAGGAACTTTTTTTAAAGATCGTCACACTGAAAATAAAGCAAGTTCTGTGTAACGTACCTACCTACTTATAAAATAGGTAATGAATATACCTACTAAAGAACCCTTTCGATCTAATATTTAAATTTTAGCAATTATGCATACTTCACTAATCTCTATCTATAGCTTTTCCAAATTAAAATAAACATTTTCCAAATTGAATGACACATTTTCCAAATAGATTTAAACATTTTCCAAATAGATTGAAACATTTTTCAAATTGAATGAAACATTTTCCAAATAGATCCAAATTTCAATGGTGGCGTACATGGATCGAGTTAGTTGATCCACTGCGAAGGGGCAGGTGGCACTCCTTAGCCATACCTATATATGGGAGGAAAATCACTGGTCCTCCAGGTTGGGGGTTAAGCGTGGGTCCGGTAACCCAACTTTGTAAAAAGCACCACTTACTACGACTCACTCACTCACTCACTGCTCGGGGTTTCCATTGGAAAAGAGTTTCAGGCACCATGAACGGCTTATACTCTCCCTCAAAAAGAGGCCCCTTTAATTTAAAAGAGGATTCCTTACTACGAATCCCAAAAAGAAAGAGGCCGGACTGATCTCACAGATAAGACACAACGCCCGCCTAATTGACTTTCGTCTTCGTCTTCGCAGTGGATCTACTAACTCGATCCATGGACACCACCGTTGAAATTTGGATCTATTTGGAAAATCTATATGTTTATTTGGAAAATGTTTCAATCTATTTGGAAAATGTTCCAGCTGTTCGGAAAATGTTTATTTTAATTTGGAAAAGCCATATATCCGAATTACCTCTTTATTATTATTTTTTTAATTATTATTATTATTATTATTTTTTTTTTTTTCTTTACCTACATCCAAGATGATACCGTCACGGAGGGGACTGGAAGGAGTTATATGCTGACACATTGCAGCACTTCCCCGGGCTCCCCCTCTCTCAACTAGCAACGCCCCCCCCCCCCCCCCCCCCCCCGAGCTAAATTTACCCATGAATGAGGTTTTGGAACAAACTAAATCACTCGCGACGAAGTTGTGGAAACCCATTTCAAAACGGAAGTTAGTGAAAAACGTCTATTTTCACGAAAAATAAAGAGTTACTATCTTAAATCCATTTCGACGGTTAGGCCATCATCAGTATTCAGGCCTGATTAGCTATAATCCCCCTTCACTTTGCTTGCACTCAATTGGTTGTACCTCCTGCTCCTTTTCCTTTCTCTTGACCAATGGGATTCAATCGCCCTTCACCTGTGGCCATAAAAGTGGTGTCCTTTCTAATGTGTGTTCAGTTATTGTTTGATAGTGATGATGGCCTAACCGTCGAAATCGATTACACTGTAACTCTTTGTTTTTTGTGGAAATAGACAACGTTTTTCACTAACTTCTGTTTCCGAACAGTTGATTAAATCCTTTTATTTAAATGCCACACCACACCCGTAACAGTGGTGGAGGCACCAACAATTATGTAGGCTTTGATAATCACTATCTGTAGGTATCCAATAAAATAATAATCAGGTACCTGAGTAATTGATTATTTGTAATTATTATTTTTATATCCAAGATGATACTGGCAGGGTTAAGGCCAGAGAAGATATTGAGGCTCGTTGAGCGGTCGTTTAAGCTTTGGAAATGTCAATTAGACGCCGAAAGAAACCACGATTCTGTCAAAATCGACTTGTTGTCCAGGCAGCTTGAGGATAATACGAACACCTTCAAACGAAGTTTTCACGAGAGGGAGATCGAGTACAGCAGTCAAGTAGCAGGTGGGTGCCGGAAGATCATTACCTAGACTAAATTCAATCATTTTCAGTTAATATTTCTTAAAATAATTCAATTTTACTTCAATGATATATCAAAATGATTTTTAAAAAAGGTAGACAGAGAAAGAATAGCTAGAAGTCCAAGAATTTACTATTCATGGCAGAATATTAATAGAAATAGTAGGTAGGTATAGACAAAATTGTATCTTTTAAGATCTTAGATCTTTTTCCACCAAGAAAATATTGTCAACAACTTGACGAAAGACCTAGCAACAAAAATTTTATATAAGACTGACTGTAACGTTCTTTCAGCTTTACAAGCAAATTACAACGACATTATGGTGAAGCTCAAACAAGTAAATCAAGAACTAGAAATAACGAAATTATCACTTCGAAAGTATAAGGTACCTTCTATCTACGTATACTTACAACTTAAAGAAACATGGATCTTGATGTTTACAAAGTCATACATCATTTTTTCGTATGTCTAAGCTATAGCGTATTGATTACAGTTTAAACCTGATCAAATTTTGTGTCACTCAAGTACTTTTAACACAGAATATGTTTTAGCCTTGGCATTTCCAACCGAAAACGAAACGTTTATGTTTAACGAAAATGTGTTGCAACAATTTCTGATAATTCCCGCTTACAACCGAGTCGTTGCTAGGGAAATGGTACCTACATACTTCGTCATTTTTCATCCCACAAAATTCGTTGATTTCGTTCGAAAGCTCTCGATTTATCCAACCATATTATTTTAATGACTGCGAAGTGCGTGGCCAACAAGCTGAGTTATGAGCATGGTTATTTGAATAAGTCTTTACACAGGTGATCATTCTCAATAATTGATATTGTGAACATGATTGCAACCGCTTGTTAATTTCTGATGATTTCATTGAGCTGGTGGTGAGTCGTTGCGCTGTTGATAAACAAATAAAACAACTTGACATAGTTGTGATAAGATACGCCGCAAAATCTGAGTCATTCTTATATCACGGGTTTATGTGAAACACGAGAGCTAAAACACATGCTGTGTTTCAATAATTTCATTCGAAGTACTAAGTAAATAGAGGTAGTAGGCTTGCCCCCTGGCGAGGGGCGGAGCGCCGAGTTTTTATTTTGTTTTCTTCTATTTAAAAATTTCAAAAATACAAAAGCTAACAAAAATTAAACAATAATTTACAACACATGAACTTTAATTTAATAGTGGAAAAAGCTGAGAAATTAAAAAAACAAGTAAGCGTTTAGATTTTGGAGGGCAAGCTTCCGCAAAATGGAACTCGAACGGTCTTCACCAGTAACATCTGCGATTTTTTCCCAAGATCTTTTAAAAATAATTCCGCTTCCGCACACTGCGGTCGAAACGTGTACTCACTATCAATGACATCCTGATATTTTGCCCTCTTCTTTCTTGCTGCTGCTTCAGCTGGGCTCCCTGCTTCCTTATGGCTCGGTTTACTACGACTTCGTTCTGGTCTATGGTAGGTATTTCAGCCCTCTAAGGCAGTGGTTCTCAACAACGGTGGGTAGCAACATTCTCAAGAAGAAAAGAAGTAAAATGGGGGGGGATTGTAGTTACCTATTAAAACTAGTGGATCCGCAGGTCAAGTTTCTCACGAAGTTTGAAAAAGTAGAATCTATTTTTTAAATGTTACAGAAACCAAAAAATTTTAATCCTTCAGTTGGTACAAAAAATTAATAGGTAACTGGAATGAAAAAATAAATAAAAAATACATATTCCCTCCGTCGAAATTATAATTGGAATAAATCCGCATTTTCGAAAAAAGCACCATGGATCAGTCATACCTACTTCAAACCAGAAAGTCTCTCTACCCTCAACACACCTAACCTACTGTTTTTTTTAAATAATGAACCATTTTTTCTACCGTTAGTTAGCCTCTAAAATAAAAGTAAATAATGAAATAGAAGTTGATATAAGTTGACCATTAAAAGATTAATTTAATTAGTATATTATAGGTAATATATTGTATTTGAAAATATATCAATGGTGAGAAATGGGGTTCGCCATTGATAATTATTACTGTCTTGCAACAGGTGGCATATGACTCGTTGATCAGCTCCAGCACACAGCCAGCTAGACGATCCCCGCTACATCGTGTGGATCTGCTATCTCCTCCTGTTCTTCTTCCAGAGTTTTCGTTTGATGATAATGGTGAGTTGCTTACCTATTAAGGTTAGGTTGGTTCTTATTAAGTCCAATGACAAGTTTGTTTGTGATACTTCAATCCCTCTAAAAAGACGCTCCACGTACATAAGACACCAAGCCACAAAATGCATTATACAGGGTGGTCCACGGGAACCTGACGTTTTTCGAATCGGTATTACTCGGCAGGTATGTGGAGTGGGGTCATCGGAAGGGTCCCTTTCGAACCGTGGGGATGTGCCATTTAGTGTACAACATGACTGAGTGGTGTGTGAGCATGTTCGCATTCGAAGCTTTATCAAAAACGCTGCAAATTATTACACAATGGTTTATTATTTCTGAATCAGATAGCCAGCCATTGTAATCAGCATGCTCTGGGGCTTTCGCCAGTCTCTTTTCTAGTATCCACCTCTGTTCTCGCGTTACAGGCTGCACTCCCGATGGGGAGCAAATGGATGATAGTACAGCCACCCAAGTGGTCTCATTCAATCCAAGGAGCTAATTTCTATAGGAATCAAACTAAAACCGTAGGTACACTGGATTCCAAAAGCATGTGGGACATATCCCAGTCGATTCTGCGTCCGAAATTACTTGGGTGACGACACCCCACTTACCTATGGCAGAAATATAAGTAAACAGCTATTCATCCAGAGGGTTCAGACTCCAACCTGCCCATGTAATGCAATTTTAATTTAAAAACGATTTGCTTCGAACTATCTGAGAAGATTTTGGGAAGAACGAAGGATTTTAGATGGGCTGGATCAATTATTTTTGTAACATACTAAAGTATGATATAATATACTAAATATACTAGTGTGTTCAAGGTAGGTTAAATGTTATATGGGGTAAAAGTAATAAAATATATATTATATCCGTTCCGATACGCCCCGGACGCCTTTCTGCTACTCCACTATGCCCCTAATGCCGTACCCCCCTCAGGTTGGCGCGGCGTATTATATGGGTATAACACGTAAAAGTAATAAATATCCATTCTCCTACACCCCTCTGCTACGCCCCTGGTCACCCCAGCCGCCACAAGGTGCCGCGGCGCCTCCTCTCACTCTACTCCCCGCGACCCCCTGCCAAGCGTGCCAGGCGTCCGTCTAACACTCAAAGCCTCGAAAAAGACACATTTTCGCCCGTTTTTGGCCCATAGCATCTATGCGAGTAAAGCGATCGGGATGGTTAAACGTTAGGACCAACTAGACCCCAAATGGAGTCTATGTGCGAAAGAACGGGTTTTTAAGTCAATTCTTAGGCCTTTTATGGCCCGGACGGCGAACGGACATTTCAAATTTGGATTCTACACACCTTGAAACGTAAAGTGACAAAGTTTGAGGGGGGGGGGGGGGGGGGGGTTATACAAATTTTTTGCTACACGATCACATAGGCTTATTATTGGAAATAATAAAAAAAATGGTGGAAAAGTGGTGGTGACGCAGAGACTGTTTCGGCGTGAATTTAATATTGGCCGTCATGGAGCTGTCCCAAGCAGTAGCACGATTCTGAAGTGGGTCAACGACCTTCGAACAACTGGAAATGTGATGAAAAAGAAGCCACCAGACCTACTCGCACGGCATGGACCCATGAAAGTGTGGAGAGAGTGAGGCAGGCGTTGCTAACAAGTCCAGGCCGCTCAGTGCAAAAACAAGCTCAAGCATCAAGAGTAAGTCGTTCCATAGTTTGCCGTATTGTCAAACATGACCTCAGATATCACCCATACAAATTGGCAATTGTCCAGCAGCTGAAACCAACTTACTTTCCACAACAAAATGATTTTTGTTTGTCTATGCTCTCAATGCTTGAAATAAACGAAGATGCTGTACTGTTTATGAGTGATGAAGCTCATTTCCATTTGAACGGTTTTGTCAATCGGCATAATTGTCGTTATTATGCCAGTGAAAACCCTCAGCAACTTCATGAACGGCCCTTACACAGTCCGAAAGTGATGGTTTGGTGTGCAGTATCGTCCAAATGTGTGATTGGTCCATATTTTTTTGAGGAAAACGGCAACACGGTAACTGTGACTGCAACCCGTTATGTTGAGATGATAAACATCTTCCTGTGACCTGAGTTACGCAGACTACGACTTTCTGTTGAAAGCATTTGGTTCCAGCAAGATGGGGCAACCCCTCACACAGCTAATGTAACGATGGACAAATTGTGCCAAATGTTCCCAGAGCGCTTGATCTCAAGGTTTGGGGACATGCCCTGGCCCCCGATGTCACTTGATTTGACAACATGTGACTTTTATCTGTGGGGTTTCCTCAAATCTCGCGAGAACGTTAGGCGAGCTGAAGGAAGCGATTCGAGCACAAGTCCACGTAATTGACACATCTTAGAGCGCGTTCACCAAGAGTTTATGAACAGACTTGCAACATGTTACGAGCAAGACGGTCACCACATGACAGATGTTATTTTAAGGTTTGATTTCTTAAATGACATAGTACTGGCTGTAAGAATATGAAAAAATAAATTTTTTATGTTGAAAAACAAAGGTGTACTACTCATTTAAAAACCGTCAGATTCCCGTGGACCACCCTCTATCATACGATAGGGGCCAAGCCAATAGTCGGGTTTCCTCACTCTTTTTTACTGCGTTTGGGAATAAGACGCTTCTTCAATGGCTTGGCCGAATTTCGCCTGTCGCACAACCGTACTGGTAAAACGGAAGTTAGTGAAAAACGTTGTCTATTTCCACGAAAAATAAAGAGTTACAATGTTAAATTGATTTCGACGGTTAGGCATCATCAGTAACAAACAATAACTGAAGACACATTAGAAAGGACACAGCTGTTATAGTGAACAGGTGAAGGGAGATAGAATCCCATTGGTCAAGAGAAAGGAAAGGGGCAGGACGGGTACAACCAATCAAGTGCAAACAAAGTGACGGGGGATTATAACTAATTAGGTGAAGTGAAAGGGGGAAAAATAACTAAATATGGTTTCAACAGTGTGAAGGGATAATTCCAAGCTTTATAGAAAAGGACCTATCAGTGGTGAAATATATTGAGGTATATCCTCATTTAAACATTTACCAGATCTGTCACTTTTGATAATTTCGAATTTTTCAAGTACATTCAACATACCTCCCTTTGGACAAAAATGAAGAAATTCCACAAACTGTATATCTGTCAAATCAAAATTGTAACTATGATTGGATTCCTTAAGATGTTTCGCAAATGTAGACTTATCCTCATTTTCCCTGAAATCCTCTTTCCCCACTTTTATCCTGAACATTGATTCTGTCCTTAACGGATCCTAGTAATGCTTTAAGACTATTTTTAGTTCTAAAACCTACTTTGTAACCTCTCGATGATAGAATTTTGCCGATTTTATCCAAAATTTTCCCATAAGGTATAGGTTTGCTTTTCCATTGCTTTTCTTCTAAATTTACATCTTCCCTAGCCAGATTGGAAACTTTTTCCCTACTCTTTTTCCAAAGAACCTTATCCCATATGGTATCAACGAGATCTCCTCCATATCCGTTACTAGCCGCTATGCTTTTGATAATGGATTTTTCTTTTGATAAATTTTGTTCACTCATTGGAATAGATAGTGCTCGGTTGATCATACTATGGAAGGCTGCATGCTTATGGACTAAAGGGTGATTTGAAGTGCTTTGGATCGTTATATCGATATATGTATCTTTTCTATAAATTGAAAAATCATGCTTTTCGTTTACCAAAGAGATAGAAAGATCTAAAAAATTGAGAATGTTTCCGCCGAATTCGAGGGTAAATTTGATAAAGGGATCTAATTTATAGACTTTTTCGTGAAAAGAATTTGGTTGTCTTTCTGTGCCCTTCTATAGGATGACAATATCATCGACATATCTATACCAATAGAGAAGATTATTTGTGATACAAGTTGTAAATATTTGTTGCTCAAGATAATCCATGTAAATATATGCAAGCAGAGGAGATAACGGAGAACCCATAGGCTGTGTATAACATTGTCCCTCGAATAAAAAGTAATTCTGATCCATACATACATATAATATACATATTTTTCGTGGAAATAGACAACGTTTTTCACTAACTTCCGTTTTGAAATGGGTTTCCACAACTTCGTCGCTAGTGAGTGACACATACGAGGGAAGTCTGACCTATATCTCCAACAAAGGTGCCCAGGCCAGGTAAGGATTGATCAGAATGATGTGTATAGTTTGGTGGTCTGGAAGCTCGCATCTCAAAAATTCATAACATCAAGTAGTCAATCCCTTAGTAGAAATTCAGATTTGTGGGACATATAGGTCAGAATGATGAGTATTTATACTTTGACTAAATCAATGGTAGGCATTATATACACTGTCTAGGCATTGTGTACATTGCCTAGCCACTCTATACAATGCCTGCATTTCATACTTTGCCAGTAACATATACAGGGTGCGGCAGAGAGGACGGATGGTTTAAAAAAAAATCATAAAATAGTTAATTTTTACTAAAAAACAAATTTATTGATGCAATCAGGTTTGCAAGGAAATAGCATTTGAGACAGTCAAGTGTGAAAAATCACATCTGGCATGTGGTGGCCGAAATTGTTGATGCAGTGCTGGAGGCGTTCTTGGGCGTTCTATCCAACATAGCTCTCTCAACTTGGGCGACTTCCACGCGAATTGCGTCCTTCAATTTGTCTAGATTTCGGGGCTTGATCTCGTATACTCTAAGCCTTGAGGTGTCCATAAGAAAAAATCGCATATGGATAAATCTGGGGACCGAGGAGGCCAATGAACATCGCTAAACCTGGAAATAAGGCCCAGGGAAGAGAGGGCGAATATCGTCCATTGATGCTCTGGCTGTGTGGTCGGTCGCCCCCTCCTGCTGGAACCACACACGTCGGGTTTTTACACGTTGCCGTCGTAATTCAAGGAAAAAGAAGTTGGTGATCATTTCGACGTAGCGTTATGTTGGAGAAAGTCTACGCGAACTTCCAAGAACGCCTCCAGCACTGCATCAACAATTTCGGCCACCACATGCCTGATGTGATTTTTCACACTTGACTGTCTCAAATGCTATTTCCTTGCGAACCTGGTTGCATCAATAAATTTGTTTTTGACTAAAAATTAACTATTTTATGATTTTTTAAAAACCATCCATCTTCTCTGCCGCACCCTGCATATTGCAATGTAGGAAGTTACTGATAATAACTATGCATTGTAAATTGCTGACAGAAAATAGAAACACTAGTTACCATCAACTCGGACACAACGCATAGTTATTATCAGTAACTACCTACATTGCAATATATATATATACATGAATAGGGCTCAGATCCAGAGCCGAAACGTCGTTAATATGGAAGAATAAAAAACTACATTTAACCACAAGACTAGCTTGGTCACTACCTCAAAAAACTCGTTTATATATTTACATATATAAGGGGTAAAAGGGCGATTCTTTTTAGCATGTCAGCTACTGGCATATATTATATATTTACCGAACCCTTGTTATTCAACTCAATAGGTACCTATTTATACTGTAGCTACCATTTCGCCTAGGTTATTTCATTTCGATTCGTTTACCATTAAAGTTTTAGGAGAGTTTAGATAAATCCACAACCAAATTAGATCACCAATCTTGCCATCATGACACGAGTACTTTAAAATTTTTTTAATTAATGTTCAACTAATGTCTGTTATTTATTTTCTAGGGTTATACAGGATGAACTTGTCTCATAGAAGCCACGATTTAGGATGATATAATCTTCCCAATCATCTTGATCAAGGCAGAAAATTAACAAAGTTAATTCAAGTTTAGTAACATTTAATCACCTCCAACTTTCAATAACTGTAATAACTATGGAATTCGAGGACTAATGGGCACCTAAATTACTATATGTGATATAGTTTAACCCGTTTATAGACCATGTATTCTTAAGTAGACTGTCATTAGCCTACTAATTTGCCTGGTGTTCTTTCATTGTTGTTTTAATTGCTTCAAGATTGAATAATCAATTTACAAAAACGTTGCAATAAAATAAAATTTATTATATAATAACAATGTCTATAGGTAATAACACTAATTACAAAGAATTGATTCGATTATTACGTGAAGCACCACATTATCTACTTGGTAGGTACCTACTGAACCAGAATCTCGTGGTTCAGTTCTTGTGCTCTTCTGATTTCGTTTTTGTTTTACTCTTTTTTAAATCTAAAGGGATGATTTTGAGTTCGTTGTGAAGGTCGCTTATTGGTTGCTCCCACCTTTTTTCGAAATAAACGTTCATCAGAAATTCGGAAGTCAGCCCGGTTTTGATGGCCCACGGAAGGTAGTTCGTAACGTATTTTTGTCGCTGCCTGTGAAAAAAATAAAGATATTGGTGAGTCTAGTGAAAATGGAAAAACAGCAGAGTATATGGCTGACCATCCATGTTGCTGAGTATTTTCTAAAAGTGGTTTGAATACCAGATTATTATTTGAAAATCATAATGCCTTAGTTGTCCGATCTCGCTCAAATTTGAGGAAAGGTAGTTGGAAAGAATCCATCAAGTAGTATGCATCATAGGTACCGTCACTGACCACAATGTCACAGTAAAATAAACTTGTAAATGTTTACCGCTTGCACGGAAAAAACTCATGCATAGATACGTCTTTTGGCAATTATTTATTGACAATATAATACAATGTAATTAAAATGAGATAGTTTTAGATGATAAAGTTTTCAGAATTGTTGTCCTGATCCGCTGAATGGGATGAGTTGGAGTTGCTCTTCTTTGAATCCCAAATCCCGTTTTAATTGCTTGTTTCCCTTACTTGTGACAGAGTTCCCGTCATAGAGGTCCCGTCAGGATCTCAGAGAATGCGCTGACGTCGCTCCATTGGTGAACAACCGGCGTCGCACGCCTTTTCACGTGTTTTTGAGAAGCTGAGTTTGGCGTTGGATGGGTGATCCAGATCCCTGGAAACCAATCTACTCCGAACATAGCACATTACGTGCTGTTAGTAAGGGGATCCTTTTTGGGTCTGTCACACTCCCCTGTGTTTTTGAGAAGCTGAGTTAGGCGTTGGATGGGTGATCCAGATCCCTGGAAACCAATCTACTTCGAACATAGCACATTACGTGCTATTAGTAAGGGGATCCTTTTTGGGTCTGTCACACTCTCCTCGGTAGAGTGAGCGTGGTTAGGATTATGGACGGCGAACGCCTAGTAATCCAATCCACTATTTTTGGGGCGTTAATGTTTCAGAAGAAACATGGCCCGGATTTTCCAGAAGGAATTCCCATTATCACCCTTTGGTATATAAATAATTTCATTGTTCTTTGACTTATTTCTCTCTTATTCCCCTTTTTATATTTTCAATTTCATACCTACGGTATACCTGGCCTTTGCCATTTTTATTACTATTCTTTATACCCGGGCAAGGTTCCCAATTATTCAAGGGCATTGTTCCCAATTTCCAGGGCTTAGTTCCCAATTTAAGTCCCCAATGTGGGCATATTAATTTATATCTATTTTATTTTCCTTAAGGTATAAGTCTCCATAGTTGAGCCACCGTTTATTCCCAATTGTTCCAATCTTTGATTGGGGGTTAATTACCTAATGAATACTCAGATTCATTGACAATCCATCCTGTTTTAAATTCTCTTTTCCCATCCTCAATCGAGAATGCAGCTATTTATTAATGAGCATCAGTTCTCAGCCAGTAAACTATTCCACCTGGTTAACATACTTGATCTTCAATCAAGTATGTCTTTAAGTGGGGGAGTGTGACAGAGTTCCCGTCATAGAGGTCCCGTCGGGATCTCAGAGAATGCGCTGTCGTCGCTCCGTTGGTGAACAACGGGCGTCGCACGCCTTTTTCTCGTGTTTTTTGAGAAGCTGAGTTTGGCGTTTTATGGGCGATCCAGATCCCTGGAAACCAATCTACTCCGAACATAGCACATTACGTGCTGTTAGTAAGGGGATCCTTTTTGGGTCTGTCACACTCTCCTCGGTAGAGCAAGCGGGGTTAGGATTATGGACAGCTAACGCCTAGTAATCCAATCCACTATTTTTGGGGCGTTAATGTTTCAGAAGAAACATGGCCCGGATTTTCCAGAAGGAATTCCCATTATCACCCTTTGGTATATAAATAATTTCATTGGTCTTTGACTTATTATTTCTCTCTTATTCCCCTTTTTATATTTTCAATTTCATACCTACGGTATACCTGGCCTTTGCCATTTATTATTATTCTTTATACCCGGGCATAGTTCCCAATTATTCAAGGGCATTGTTCCCAATTTCCAGGGCTTAGTTCCCAATTTAAGTCCCCAATGTGGGCATATTAATTTATATCTATTTTATTTTCCTTAAGGTATAAGTCTCCATAGTTGAGCCACCGTTTATTCCCGATTGTTCCAATCTTTGATTGGGGGTTAATTACCTAATGAAATATTCATTGACAATCCATCCTGTTTTAATTTCTCTTTTCCCATCCTCAATCGCCAATGCAGCTATTTATTAATGAGCATCAGTTCTCAGCCAGTAAACTATTCCACCTGATTAACATACTTGATCTTCAATCAAGTATGTCTTTAAGTGGGGGAGTGTGACAGAGTTCCCGTCATAGAGTTCCCGTCGGGATCTCAGAGAATGCGCTGTCGTCGCTCCGTTGGTGAACAACGAGTGTCGCACGCATTTCTCGTGTTTTTGAGAACTTAGTTTGGCGTTGGATGGGTGATCCAGATCCCTGGAAACCAATCTACTCCGAACATAGCTCATTACGTGCTGTTAGTAGGAGTGGTATCTCCCTGGCGGGATACTGTCATCCTCCTCTCACTTTTATCGAGGATTTAGGCCCCCATTGCACCTCTGGGGGGGTACCTAAATCCCTGATATACTGCAATTATTTTTCGTAGGACCCATAATGCTACTTAACTTGTAGGTAAGATAAGAAAAAGTAACTAGACGTTCAACAGCACGGCCAACCCCCCATCAACAGTGCCATCTAGATTCAATTCTTCTTCATATTCGACCACCGTAACATCATTTTATGCGTAAATCTGATCTGTTTGTCTAACTAATCTGTATTTTGCTAAAAGGATTGATTTAGGATATTTTTTTTATTTTTGAGATGCGAGCTTGCGAGCATCTAGACCACCAAACTATAAAAATCAGTCTTATCTATTACGTAGGCCTGTTTCGTTATAAGGAGGCTGATTATTATACGGAGGCCGATTATGGTTTATAAGGAGGCCGGTTTATTATAAGGAGGCTGGTGGTGGGGGGTATTACGGTGCTCTTGAACGCCAAGTGAAACAGTAGGTGAAATCACTTAAATTAAAAATTCGAATTGTTTTGTTATTGTTTCGTTAATTGCTAATAAATAGTGACTTCCTCATTTTCTGGATAGAGTAGCGTGACAACCTAGTTACCCATTACATTTTGTGATCACGATCATGCTTATTTTGTCATGACCCCCAGCCAAAAGACATATCTATGTCAAAATATGCGAATTTTATAAGAAATCCAAGCAACGATGGAAGTTGAATTTTTATTACATGAATGGTAGGCTTATTTAAGTAGAGCAGAATGGGACGTCACTGATGATATTGTGAGACCCAGGGAACCAGGAAGTAAGTGCAATAGCCCTATGAATGCGGCACCCTGAAAAACAGCTCAGTTGTAAAACGAATTAAAACAGCTGTAAACGAAATGGGCCTCGAATGTTCACTAGTTGCCAAAGAACTGACTAGGAGTTGCGTGGAAGGAATGAGCCTGTTTTTTTAGCATGGAACATGCTTTAGCCTTGAGCTAACTTCCCGAAAACGTTACGCGGATGTGTCACGAAATTTTTTCTTTTGATTTTCACGTACAATCAAGCCGTTGCTGGGGAAATTAAACTTCTTTAGTTTTCACTGGACAAAAATCGTTCTCCACTCGTTGGAAAGCTCTCGATTTATCACGCATTTCTTTCGTACTTGTTCTTCTATTTATGCCGTAGTTTTATATTTATTTATGATATAGTCAACAATGCCGCTAGTTTTGTTGTCACTTGGTTGAAAAGTTAATCTTGGTTATAGTAATTGTAGATGCTCTCCATAACAGAAAATTACCTGCCTAGGTACTCTGCTCTAATTTCGATTAGTAAAACATTTAAGTAGTAGTTTTAAATTTATTTACATTTACGAATTAGTGGGAAGAAATCATGTTCCATGTTTTAGCATTTTAGCTGAAGGCTCAAAACGGAAAGCAACCGGGGAGTTCAGGGGGGCAGAACCCCCTGGTGGGGTTAAGGGGCAGAGCACCTTGAGAGGCCCGAAGGGCCGAATTTTTTTTTAAAGCATGGAACATGCTATTTTTTCTTTTTTTAAATATATAAATGAAATGTTGGCAGCAGACCAAATGAGCCCCAGTTTGAAAAATTGATCGCAGAAGAGGAACCAAAATAAGCTCCAGCGAAAGGTTTAACATGTTGTGCCCCTTCTTACTTCATTATACAGGGTGTTTCCAAACGTAACGGACTTAGTTTGAGGTCTTATGGGAAATTTCACCCTGATCACGAATATACCGCATATTAAGGGTCCCTGAATAAATTTTGACCACTTTTTTTTCTCCAAAAAACCACTTTTTTAGAGGTTTTTTGAGTGTTTTTGGGCAGAAGAATCCAATATCTCCTTCCAAAAAAAAAAAAAAAAAAAAAAAAAAAAAAAAAAAAAAAAAAAAAAAAAAAAAAAACCGTGTTTTGGAGTCCTTTTAGGGTTTAGCAATCATGCCTTATGGTCTCCCTCAGACAAGCTGGGAAGATCCTCCTGGTGTCCTTGACAATTACTAAGTACCCGTTTTGACCTACGGGTCGAGGCATGCGTTCTAGCTTGCACTACCAACTAAGCAGGTTGGTACCCGAGTTTATGGAAACCCACATAACTCCGAATGCCGAAATCCGCGGAAGGAGACTCACCCCCGTGAGTCAACTCCCACGCATCTCTACCCCACATCTGCAGAATAGACTGCACGTTAGGGGTGATGAAACCACTGCCCCCGCGAATCCAACCTCAACTGGGGTGCAGGCAGGTGGTGCTTCGACAAAGTCTATGCACCAGTAGCACGGGGCTCCCCCCACCCACGGTACCATTTACTGGAGACAACGCCATACAGCACTTCTCCATTAAGGCCAGAATAGTCGCTAGCCCGACACAGAGAGGTGTATCTGCGCCTACCGCTTTATCCTCACCTGAGGGATCCCACAGCTCAAACATTATGAGTGTGTGAGGACGAGAGAGAGTACCCGATTCACTACCAGTTTGGATTCCTTAAGGATTCTCTTATAACATTGGAATCAATTACTCTTGATAAATTCGTAATAAACTATATTCTTGAATAGAATCACAATATTTCCAGAAAACAAACTATTGAATTTTAAGTGTATACCAACAGGTTGGAAAATATAACATGGGTCACAACAATAATACATAATAATCACTGCCTGTGATCAATTTCGTTTCAATACTCCCCCTCAAGCTGGATGTTGACTCCCAACTCCTAAGCTTGAAGTTAATGTCTGATGCCTTGGACCCGGCAGAGATTTCGTCATTATATCTGCTACCATTTCTTCTGTGGGCTTATAGTTTAGGGTAATTTTTCCAGGTATTACTGCCTCTCGAACAAAATGGTGCCTGATATCAATATGTTTAGTTCGAGGGTGATGTACTGGATTATGCGCTAGTTCTCGAGCCCCACGATTATCAATATAAGGTACTATTGGTTCTTCAACTATCTTTGGGTTCAGTTCCATCAGTAATAGTTTCAGGCTTATTGATTCTTTTGCGGCTTCAGTCGCTGCCATGTATTCCGCTTCTGTAGTAGAAAGTGCGACGGTCCGCTGTTTCCGAGCTTCCCAGCTTATTGCACCACCAGCAAGTAGAAACGTGTAGCCAGTGTAGGACTTCCGATCGTCCACTGATGAAGCCCAATCAGCATCGACATATCCGGTCAGCTCTCCCCCTGAACTTGAGAACGTTAGAGCATGGTCTCGTGGCGTCGTCAATGAAAGTGATAAAATATTTTTTTCCTCCAATCGAATTCACCCTCATAAGGCCGCAAATGTATGAATGAACTAAGTCCAACACTTCAGACTTCCTGTCTGATTTCTTTGGGAATGGGGTTTGTGTCATTTTTCCTTGCAAACAAGTCTTACATGGTCCCACCTTTGAATTTTTCGCAATATTCATTCCGTACACATTTTTGCTCATCTTCTTAAGATCTTCTTCGTTCAGGTGTCCTAATCTTTTATGCCATAAATCAATTTGACTTCCCCCACTTTCTTCTTTCCGGACTAAGACATTATTAACTGTCGGCTTCGAATTTCCTTTCATATAGTATAGATCTCCCATTCTTTCTGCTCTGAATAGGATTTCTCCATTTTTAGATATAATTGCTTAGTCACTATTAAAAACTACACTGTACCCTTTATCCGTTATTTTCCCCACTGACATTAGGTTCGTTCTCAGATCTGATACAAGGAGAGTTTCCTCGAGCATAAGTTTTAGTGGTTTTGCATTGTTTTCCACTGAAAGGGGGACTGTTCCTTTTCCTTCCACTGTAATTGTATGCTTACTAGCTAATTTCACACAGTCCTGCTTAGTTTCACTTATGTTCCTGAATGCACTTTCATCCCTGCACATGTGGGTTGAACATCCACTGTCTAGAATCCATTTCTCACTACCACCGGATTGTCCAGTCATCAGGGCTACTGTTGCGATTCCATCAGTTTAATTACTATAATCACCATTTTCTGCTAAATTGGTTTTCAATTTTCTTCTTTGTGGACAATTGAAAGATTTATGTCCAAATTTCTTGCAAGAGTAACATTTAACGTCTTCATATTCACGGTAATACTTGTTCGTGGGTTGTCCTTTGCACTCTATCTGCTTCTTACAAAATTTTCGTGCTGCAAGAGCACCACTTGTCCTAGAGATTTGATGATTTTGAATCCTAGCTTCACTTTCTTCAATTATCTTTAGTCTAAGTGCCTCTGATGTCGGAAGATCATCTCTAGTTTCAATGGCCACTCTAAAATTTTCATGACTCTCCCAGACTGTAGAGCATTATTATTGTCAGCAGATCTTTATGAATTTCTACTCCCATATCTTGTAATTTATCAACTACTTCCATGAATTGACTTAGATGTTTATGAATATCTTGGCCCTCTCCCATCTTGCAAGTTATCAGCTTCTTTAACAGTGTAGCCTTTCTTGCTGGTCCAGAGGACTGATGAACCTCCTTCAACTGTAACCACACATCATGTGTAAAGCATGTTACAATGCTTTATGTGTTTCAATTCTGACGGTGCTAGCGTATGGATTAGATCTGCCTTTGCTTCCTGGTCTTCTATGTCCCACTGTTCAGTAGCAGCGGTGGTCAAAGGATCTTCAGTGACTGCGGGTCTTCTGCTGTCCCCGTTTACAAATTTCCATGTTCTATTTTTGAGCAATAAAGCGGCAACATGTATTGCCCATGTATCATAATTATTTTTCTCCAGAGATTCTATTCTTACTGAACCACCCATCCTGAATTCACTGTTGCGCTGAGCCATAACCTCTTATAACAGTGGAATCAATTACTCTTGATAAATTCATAATAAACTATATTCTTGAATAGAATCACAATATTTCCAGAAAACAAACTATTGAATTTTAAGTGTATACCAACAGGTTGGAAAATATAACATGTGTCACGACAATAATACATAATAATCACTGCTGGTGATCAATTTCGTTTCAATAGATTCCTAAGGCTGTGACTGGAAACAAACCCGCACAATGTGCTACCACTTTATCTTACGAAGGGGATTCAAAAAGGGTAGTGAGTGCCCTCAGTGGATGCCTGCTGGCTGTGTGGTGCCCCAAGATGTTGTTGTGCGCTGGCACCCTGACTCTCCACGCATTCCACACCACCTCTAAGAGTACTCTCAGCCAGCGAACAGATGGCAAGAAATTATACCTAATCCACACCTAATTAGTCTAGGGCAAAACACATGGAAAAATATCTAGAAAATCGAAAAACACCTCGAAATAAACGTTGTAGGAAATTAAATTCTGCTTCGGATGAGACCAACGCCAGGTCTTAAGATTGTACCTACGATTTTTGGCAAATTTTAGAAGTTTTGATCTGTTGATAAACAGCTTGATAGGAACAGGAAGGTAGGCAGGTAGTATGTACGTTGATCCGAAGAGTTTGAAAGACCAGTTGTAATCTCAAATAATGCTGTTCTCGAAGCTTGAAGTAAGGACCTAGCACACCTACTAGTACATTTTTGTTGAATATTTAAGTTTATATTTCAAAGTTATCTAACAAATAAGACTATTTCATACAGCGAACGAGAAGTGCGCCCACTTACTTTGGTTTGAGTCGTATAGCACCAAAAAGGGCTCCACCAAGGCACATGGGCAATCGTGTTTGAAGTCCCTCAATCCATTTTACAGATACTTCACCTTGAAAAGTAGAGAAATAATGATCAGAAAAAATAGGCACAATTGAGAAAAATAATGATCAACATTCGGAGAAAACTAGGTAGCAAAAATTGAGTAGTAAGGTAGGTACTGACAATTATAGACTTACAATTATAGGTAGATAACTTACAATAGGTAGTAAGATTACCTAGGTACTCACGATTGAGAATACTAGTGATCTAAGAAATATGAATAAAATTTATCGTTTGTTCTCCTATAGGTATGTATCATGATGTCGATAATTCCACTACTAGCCCATAATGTATTAAATGTCAGTAGCTACAAAGTTATAATTGTACAATTAAAGCCAGAGAGGTAATAATAGGTAGAACATGGAAGGGGCCCTGCTTCAGAAGAGAACGGGATCACTTGAAGGTCACCAGCCGGTGACAGCCTTCTTGAGAACCAATCGCCAAGTTATTACGCTTGTTTCGTTGTTACAAATCTCAATTCAACCTATTTTTTATATTTTTCACAAAAGAATGCTTCACAAACATTGACTAGACAGGATTTG
The DNA here is from genome assembly GCA_030762985.1 of Adelphocoris suturalis. Classification (NCBI taxonomy): domain Eukaryota; kingdom Metazoa; phylum Arthropoda; class Insecta; order Hemiptera; family Miridae; genus Adelphocoris; species Adelphocoris suturalis. The sequence continues at coordinate 115,076,175 of CM061044.1, forward strand.
TACAACTTGGAGGTCAGTAATTTGTTTTCATCACCTTTGCTCAAGATGTTGTTACACTCCAGGAAAATAACTCTCACAGTCGAAGAGGTTTGATAACCCTGGCCTCATAGCTCTAGTCTTTAGAGTGTCGCAACTTCGGGAAATTAATAATAATTTCTCGTAGTTGTGACAACGCAAGTTCGAACTCCTGTCGAGGTATCAAATATTTTTTGGGCTGTAACAGTGGCGCAGTCGAAATAGGACCCGAAAATCATACGAAACAATAATTAATTAAATCTCTCTCGAGCCAAAAGACTGTAAACATCACATTTCCTGTTGTTATTCTTTACATTTCCTCGCTCACTTGAGTCAAAACACACCGTGACAATGACCTCGCTCGACTGCTGACTTGTTCCAGCAAGCATCTGCTGAGCCAGCGGCCTGCAGTTCCCTTCGTCATTCGTCCGACCCCAAACCAGCCGTGACGGCTGGTATTTGACTCCGGGGAAATATTACGCTCCAGGAAAATAACTCTCACAGTTGAAGAGGTTTGGTCACCCTGGCCTCATAGCTCTGATCGTTAGAGTGTCGCAACTTTGGGAAATTGTTATTAATTTCTCGTAGTTGTGACGACGCGAGTTCGAACTCCTGTCGAGGTATCAAATATTTTTAGGCCGTTACAGTGGCGCAGTCGAAATAGGACCCGAAATGACAGGAAATGTGATGTTTACAGTCTTTTGGCTCGAGAGGGATTTAATTAATTATTGTTTCGTATGATTTCGGGTCCTATTTCGACTGTGCCACTGTAACGGCCCTAAAAATATTTGATACCTCGACAGGAGTTCGAACTCGCGTCGTCACAACTACGAGAAATTATTAATAATTTCCCGAAGTTGCGACACTCTAATGATCAGAGCTATGAGGCCAGGGTGACCAAACCTCTTTGACTGTGAGAGTTATTTCCCTGGAGCGTAACAATGTAGATGTAAAGGAAAACTCTCAGGGTGGGGTTATTTTGGGCCCCAAGCACGGAAGCCTGGTGGCTTATTTTACTTTTCTGAGAGTTTTGCATTCAATCAAAGAGATTCAGCCCTCTAGTGAGGGATGTGAGTCCTTTGTTTAATTATTTGGTTCGAATAGACATCATTGGGGTTTGTGCCCCAAAGAGTTCAAATCTGCGATAGGTGAGTGCAGGGCACTCGAAGATTGTGTGGGATAATGTTTCGCCTGTCTACTCGCATAGTCTGCACAGGGTTGAGTTTTGTGTGACCCCTATGCGGTGTAGGTGGAAACGTAGGGGTGCAAAGCCGACTATAAGGCTGACTATTGTTTTAAGTTCCCTACGGTTACCTTTGCTCTAACTTGTCCCAGTTGGAAAAATTATTGTAGTATTGTCTTTGGTTGTTGGTATTACCTCCTAAATATAGCACTTGTTTTTAATAAAAATTGTTTTGTTTTTCCTCTCTACCTTTCTCCTTTTAACAAATTATAAACATTGACGTGCACTAATTCTTTAAGAGTACATCATTTTTTGAGAGTATGTATCTACGATTCTCAGCAGTGGCTTAGTTTGAGGAGGGGGCAGGGTGGGCAGAGCCCCTTCATGAATTATAGAGGATGCAGAATTTTGTTGTATGGATATAGCCAAATAAATAATTTTACGCTTATAACTTCAGAACCTAACACCTTCAATTAAAGAATGTAATTAGTAAAACACAACTGCTATTATTATAATACGATTCTGGTTGCCAAGCGTTCTTGAGACGCTCTTAATAAAGAAATTGTTATTAGGTTCATCTGTGTAGGGGCAAAATGGCGTGTGTACGTGGATACTACAAACTGAAATCAAGTCGTTCCCCACTACCTTCTGGGGCGAGCACAAATGCGATTTTTCCCTAGAAAAATATCCATTGTTCAGTATCCACCAATTCCCCTATGAACTCCCCCTACTTTTTACTGCCTACTTGATCAAGCTTGGTTGTTCGTTTCAAAACAGTTTCCCGTTGTATTATACCATTAATTTACGAATAAAATCCCAGTAAATTCGCCAGTTTAGCTATTTTCAGCTTCCGTTCTGACGAAATCAGTATAGTTAACACTTTTTGAAATGGCTGCCTTCTGTTTCAGTATAATTAGAGAGTATACATTATAATTATAATTTGAAATAATTGAAGATAATAAATTACAATAAGGAATGCTGGGGAACAATGGCAAAAAACCATTTAAACAACAAACAACGCTGCCTCCACTTTCTGAGTGCTTCAACTATTGCGAGTGCCTCTTTTTCAACTGAGGAGTGTACTTACCAGTAGGTACCTACTACTCAATTGTATACCAACCATGTAGTGCCTTCTTTTCACAAGATTATTCCATTATGGTTACAAAACAATATTAGTTTTTAAGTTAGAGTAATAAATCAGCATTCCTTGACACTACAATGGCTTAGAGGTCATGAAATGTCGTGGTAAAATGAGAGCATTCCAAAAAGTGGCGAACGATTTTCCTACTATGAAAACTATGGGAGTTACTCTTCCCTAGTAACGCCTTGGTTGTACGTGAAAATCAATAGAAAATGTGCCGGTCGGGGGAAAAAAAGTGTCGCGAAAAATTCCTTGACCCCCAGCCAAAAGACATATCCATGTCAAAATGAAGCAAGAATACAATAAATAGAAGCCTGCAGTGGTGATTGAAATAGTTTAATAGAAAAGATTAAAATAATCTAGTATTTCTATTCTAACCTATCATATTGCAGGATTGAGTTGATTTACATTTTTTTATGTTACTTGATCTCGGTTTCATGCCCTGTATTTCATTTCGCGTAGGTAGGTATCTGCTTATATAATACAATTGTATGATATTGTCCAGAAAAAGCTATTTTCAAGCGGAAGTAAAAATTGAGGATAAACCTGTAAGACAGCAAGTCCACACAGGTATATGAATTTGCATGCAGTAAATCTAGAATAATAGTATAATAAACCTAGTGCTCCTCAATTCATCGGTAGGTACCTATTCGTATTTATCGTAATTTTTCACGTTCTGATTAGTTATTTGGATAATTTTTTTCTAAGTACTATTATGCTTTAATAATCTATAGGTCGGTTTATGAATATGAAAACGTCCGTGATTTCAGATCATTGCAAAAAGCCATTGAGCACCTACCTACTTATATGAACGTTTGGCAGTTTATTAAGAGTCTTCGTATACTCAGCTACAAGCGCTAGAAATTAATAGCAAACTATAAAATAAAATGAAATCCTCGACTGTTGCCCCTCCATAAGAAATGGCTTAGCTACGCCACTGATTCTCAGCAAGTTTAGACAATTCGCAGGAAGGTACTTAGTTTAATTATTTGGAGGGCAAAAATGTCGCTCAATTAGTTCTTTAGCAAACAACTGGTTGAAACAAAGAGGTCGAACAAAAAACGATCTATTGGGGATTGCCTTGGTTTTATAGTTACTTCAATTTAGTGAATTCGAAGATGTACGCATCTTTAGGTCAATTACACGGTTGGAGGATGGGGTACCAACCCATTTCTCACCCAGGCAAACATAAGTTAAACCCTTTTTCTTTTAGACAGGATCATTTTTATTCAAGTACCTAGGTAGCTAAAACTAAACGATACGGCCACTGGGTCTGGAAGATGGAGCAGGCCTCCCACAATTGAATGGAGAGTGAAAGAACGCCGCAATCAGAAATAATTTATCTGTCTCCTTCATATTCCCTTCAAATTACCCTCTCCCCCACCCCAAAAAAAAGGTTAAAAAATAAATCATTGATGTATTTTGAAAAGTGATACGTACTGGAGCTAAAAAATTATTAGCAAACAACAATAGGTAACAATAGCCAAAAATGTTCCAACTTCCTAACAGGATTTGGAAACAGACCTATATAATTTGTTGATCTGTCTTTAATCCCATCGCCAAGGCAATTTAATTCTCTACAAATTCAGGGTTTCAAACTCTAGATCATGGAAATTACTCTGGATATCGAAGAGAAGAGTTTCCATCTGAAAACAGTTTTACATCAAGAAAAAATGAGGTAATCTCAAGCTGGTGCATTAGCTCAAAGCTACTTTTAGCTTCGTTCTCAGTGTGCATTCTGCGAGTTAAGAACGGTTCTGGGCAAGCGCAGTCGAGTTTTGTCGTTCGCAGTGCCAGAACGACCAGTAATAACAGCTTCGTTCTCAGTGCGCGTTCTAACAGTTCTCGAACTCATGAGAACTGGGACGGGGAGTCCCGGGGAGTTCCGGAACTTGTGGAACCGCGTTCTGCACTGCGAACGATTTCAGAACTTGGAAGTGGAATAACCTGTGTTGTTTGTAACCTCACTCAACTCGTGTTACCTTCCAGTGCTCCCTTTTCGAATATGTTTAGTGCCCGTAAGCCCGTATATATAATTCTTGATGCCTATTACTAAAGTATTGCAATTAATAACAAACCGGCAATAAAAAAAAATATATATATATATTCCACGATGAAGCTATTGCAATAATGAAGCTATTGCAATGGGTCCAAAAATGATTGAAAATTTTTTTCATTGAAATTCGTTTTGAGACATTCTGAAACGAATCCTAGTGTTTAACGCGTTTTCATCTATGTATACACGCATGTGTCATTCCAGAAGATAACTATCCTTAGGATTGAGATAAAAATCCCTTTACTACTTACATTTCATTATTATTTGCTGAAAATCGATAAAAGCTCCCCAAAAAAGCTAAAATTCCCAAATCTTTTTTGAGTCGCAGATTATTATTTAGAACGAATTTTGTTGCCATAATGTTGGTTATTACGATTTCAAAGTGTTCTAATTTCAAAACTATGTACCTAACGTAATATAGGTACTAAGATAATTTACGAGATTCGCTCGTACGATCATGCTGCATGACTGGAACTTTTTTTTGCCATACCTTGCCATAAGGACCGAAGTGGTGATGGTAGAGGGTGCTGGCCTGAAAACGGTGGGCTAACTCTTCCGCGAGCCCACGGCTTATTCTAAAGTGGTAAACGAACTCTTCGTCGTAAAACCTTGGCACGATTTTCTCAAAAAAATTTGAGTTTCTTGGATGTAGACGAGATCCAACTATAACTTCGATCTCGTCCTCATCGTCTACAAACCACGGAACACCATCGTCGAAATTATCGCTATCTGTACTTGACGAGCTAGTTGACATTTCGAATTATAGAATAGTTTGGTAACGTATAGAGACTGAAAGAGAATGAAATGAAAGAAAGAGAATGAAGCTGAAATTGTTATGATCGATGAAGCGAAATAAAACGAGCGAAATAAAACTATATAAGGTTGTTTAATGAATAAATTCGATGAAGACGAAAGTTGTTTATTCCACGAGATCCGAAAAATAGTGAAATGCGCATGCGTTAACTACGTCCTTGCGTTCGAGTTCTCACAGTTCCGAAAAAAAACGGGAACTGTCAGAACCGTTCGGAACTGGGTTCCGAAGACACTGCGAACGCAGAACTCGGCGTTCTTGGCGTTCCAGAACTGGGCGTTCTGGCACTGCGAACGACAAAACTCCACTGCGCTTGCCCAGAACCGTTCCGAACTCCTAGAACGCGCACTGAGAACGAAGCTAACTAATATATTCACGGAAACTAAAAATATTGTGAAAAGGAGTACCAGAAGGTAATACAAGTTGAGTGAGGTAACGAACAGGTTACTCCACTTCCAAGTTCTGAAATTGTTCGCAGTGCAAAACGTGGTTCCACAAGTTCCGTCCCAGTTCTGATGAGTTTGAGAACTGTCAGAACGCGCACTGAGAACGAAGCTTTTGAAAATAGTGCAAAGGGGGAGTGGCTGTGAGCACTGAATTCATCACAGCTCTAGCTCTGCTTTTAATACTTAGTTCGGATCGGGAAGGACCCCTCCATGTTCTATTATAATCTCCTTGATTGAAGCATCCTGTTTCGACCATGTAGGATACTAGTCATGGAAGAAGGAAGGTGAAGTTGATGGAAATTATGGCATAAAGTATCATTTCGAGGATTGGGTGACACTTACACTTACAACGGAAACATCCATTTTTTACGGACAGTCAGGCTAGCATTAAATCACTCCTGAATCCCCTCACAACCTCTAAATTGGTTTGGGAAACAAAGAAATCCTTGAACAATTTATTTATTAATAACAACAAAATAATCATAAAAAATTGATTCCAGGTCATGAGAATCATGAAGGCAAAACTAATGCGGACGGTTTAGCTCGAGCTGGCCCAGAACAACAGTTTTTGGGCCCCTCTCTTGCCATCTGATTTTTCAAAAAGGCCAGTAAAACAAAAATTAAATCATGGGTCACACAGGACCTAAACATTCTCTGGAGCAGAGAAACAGCTAAATATAGACTAACTAGAATGCTTGTTACGTCCTCCGAACCTAAACGAGCTTATTGGCTTTTAAGTAAAAGCAGAAATTTAATTATAACTATGATCGGTATCCTTACCGGACATGATTTCCTTAGGATGCTAAATCTGTACCTCAGAGGTCGATTATCGTAAGTGACATTTTGGCGATTTTGCAGGAGAGCCAAAAGAAGTTGTGAGCACACCTATTTTGATCCCTATGGCCCATTCTGATGACTTTATCATGCTCAAATTAATTAATTTGAGCATGATAAAGTCATCAGAATGGGCCATAGGGATCAAAATAGGTGTGCTCACAACTTCTTTTGGCTCTCCTGCAAAATCGCCAAAATGTCACTTACGATAATCGACCTCTGAGGTACAGAAATATCATAGATAACAACATCTCACCTATGTGCCCTTGCGGACTCGAGGATTCTGCAGAGCACTTTTTTGCACTGGAGATCCAGAACGGTGGCATTTGGACATTATAATTAAAAGAGCTTCCTTCAGAGACATGGAGTGGAAAAGAATTTAAAAAATTGTTGGTATAAGCAAAAGATGTGCTGATGACGACTCTAACTCTGGGTAACTAGTGAACCCAGGTAAGCTGATTACGGTGCCTGAAACTATTTTCCAATGGAAGCCCCAAGAAGTGAGTGAGAAAGGGACGACGTCATTGGTAGGGGATCTTTTTCGATATGCCAACAACCAGAGGATGAAAAGTATGTCAAATGATGGGAAAGGGATGGAGTGGGATCACCTGTTACAGAAAATTAAAGGGGACATGGAGGCATTCAACTGGAGTACATTGATGAAATAAACTTCCTCCCTCCTACCGACTGCATCAACGTATAATCAGCTATGCTGGACATAGAATAGCAGGAACAGGTACTTCGAAAACAGAGAACATTCTCGACCACAAACCTACAAGTTATAACAGAGGGACCCTTTTCCATCAACATACACCAGAAGAATGTCTCCATATTACCTACCATTTCAAGTCACAAGTACTCCCTCTCCATCATTTGAGAGTGGAAGATAAGTTGGATCCCCAATCGATTACGATGCCCTTACCATGATGAAATACCTTATTATGCCATTATCTCTGTCAACCACAACTTCCTTCATACATGCCTGTATGGAGGTAACAATTGTACATTACCTAGCATATTTGTGGGCATATACAAGATTGCGTGCACCAAGTCATGAACTTCTCTATACCGCTGCATAACATACGCCAATTCCACATCATCAACGAATTGTACTGGTAGCCTCGAATCAGGAGTAACTTTCTGTAAAACAGGATCCATTAGACCATAGTTGTTACTCAAATGCATACCATTCTAATAATCTTTTGGGTACTGGGAATGTAATTTTAAAAAATAAATAAAAACTTGGATATGCATAAATGGAAAAAATTACGACTACGAGCATACAATGGAAAATTGGAAAAAAAAAAAAAAAAAAACTCGGCGCTCCGCGCCTCGCCAGGGGGCAAGCCCCCTGGACCCCCGGTTACCTCTATTTACATACTTCGGACGAAATTATTGAAACACAGAATGTGTTTGCGTTGTCGCGCAATCAAGTGACAACCAAACAAGCGTCATTGTTTACTATTCATTTATAACATCAATTTATATAGTTATAGTATGAAACTACGAAAAAAAATACGAAATAAATTCGTGATAAATCAAGAGCGATTTATCAAGTAAATGTCCTAAAGAGGCTACATACGAAATTACAGCTTCCTAGAGTGTAAAGTATAGAAATTAGCTTTAAAAGCCACTCATCTGATCCGGACCCTGGACATCGTCAAGTAAATGTCCTAAAGAGGCTACATACGAAATTACAGCTTCCTAGAGTGTAAAGCATAGAAATTAGCTTTAAGAGCCACACATCTGATCCGGACCCTGAGCATCGTCAAGTAAATGTCCTAAAGAGGCTACATACGAAATTACAGCTTCCTAGAGTGTAAAGCATAGAAATTAGCTTTAAGAGCCACACATCTGATCCGGACCCTGAGCATCGTCAAGTAAATGTCCTAAAGAGGCTACAAACGAAATTACAGCTTCCTAGAGTGTAAAGTATAGAAATTACCTATTCAAATTATTTAACCTCCGCTTCACAAATCAAACCGTTTTCGTAATACTCAGATCACCTGCTATGAATCAAATCATTTAAACACAAGCTCAATGAAATCATCAGAAATTAACAAGCGGTTGCAATCATGTTCACAATATCAATTATTGAGAATGATCACCTGTGTGTAAACAATTATTTATATAACCATGCTCATAACTCAGTTTGTTGGACACGCACTTCGCAGTAGTTAACATAATATTGTTGGATAAATCGAGAGCTTTCGAACAAATGGTCAACGAATTTTGTGGGATGAAAAACGACGAAGTACCATTTCCCTAGCAACGACTCGGTTGTACGTGAAAATCATCCGTCACACATTTCGTTACCATCCCGCGTTCCATTTTCGGCTAGTTAGTCCATGGCTAAAACACATTCTGTGTTAAAAAAAAAAAAAGATGCTGTATGAGTTGGATTGTTAGCGCTGTGTATAATCTTTAATAAGCTGGAGTAAGAGACTTTGGGTGATGTTTTATTCCTACGTCCAATTTACAAGCCGTTTTGGAACCATTATCTGTCTAAGGGTCGGTTTATCAATCACATTTATCCAATGGATAAGAGGATTTATCTGAGGGATAGCGTTATCTTCCAGAAAACACCCATCCCTAGTTAAACCCTATCTGGCGTTTTAATTTATCTGGTCCCTGGACGGCTGGATAACAATTATAACTGGAGGTTAATGAGATATCTAGAGCTTTCTAACCTCAAACAAGTTTATTTATTTACAAAAATCTTATTTGAATCTCAAGTTTGATTGTCTTTATTTTCGTACCTTCCAATGGATATATTTGGGGATTTGTCTTCAAATAGCAGCAACGGCGAAGATTCTATCGTTGCATAATTTGTTGAATGGAAATTATAACCGTATATTAGTAAGACCCCATGTAGATCACCAACCAAAATGGGACAAGTGCGTATTTTTATTGAGGTTTCGGTAGGACAAAGATACCGTCCTTTACATTCTAGCACAGATTGAAGATGAAATCAAGTTCACAACTTAGTGATCATAATAATTCAGGTTGCAATATCGCAATTCATATAATGTATTTCTCCCTCTAGGAATGAAGCAAATAGCAAACGGAAAATATGTGGTTGTTTCTAATTTGCCGAGCTTGATAATATGATGGACACTGTTGTGGAAATAACGCCAGACCCGGTTTTTTTAAGTAGTCGATTCATGAAGAAAATTTAGGTCCTACTCTACTCTGTGGAAGCTCCATGTGTAAATCGCCCTTATTCTGTCGTCTGCGGACACCAATGAGGATGCTAACGGTGCTATCTGCCAGACAGAATGTATATGAAGGATAACTTTATCCACTAGGTAATTCTTTATCCACTCACATTCTTTATCTAGAGTGTAGCGCTATACTCAGTATAGCTATCCTGCGATTAATGAAGGTAATTGATAAGCCGGTCCTTAGACTAGAAGAGAAGGAAGAGGTAACTTAGAATTACACACTAACATTGTTAATCAGCCAATCGTGATACACTTTTCCCACTGTGTTGTTTGGTAGGTTGCTCAGATAGTCCAAGTCCACTGTTTTCGAATTTATTCGTGGTTGAGACCTGTAAGAATATATCAAAATACTTGGACAAACTTTATAATAATTAAATCATCATTATACATTATAGAATAATTTATTTATATGTAACAAATGTATGTTTTAGGTTAGTCAAGTTTTGTTTTTGTGCTAAATATTCTTTAATCAAACATCTTTCATTTCAAGGAGAGCACCGCCCCCCTTTTTTAATTACTTTTGTTAACTGTAGCCCGCTTTTCCAGCTCAGTATTTAAAATGGATTGGATAAAAAGGGTGGTTCTCTTTTTCTATAAGAGGTTTAAGTCGCACCTCAACCAGAAGGGTCACTAGCGGCATTGAACAAGGTTTCTAAAGGGACACTGGAAGTGGCACGATTCTAAGGGGAGCCATGTTGCCATCATTGACTAACAAGGAGCATCATCATGGACTCCACTGGAAACTTGGAGGGGGGAAAAATGAGGGGTACAGTGAAGCCCCCAAAGCGGATTTTAAAAAACCTCCAAATATAAAACAATACAACTAAGACTAGATGTAAGATCGGGAAGTAACTATATACAAGCTACTATATACAATCAGCAAAGTGAAATAAAACTACGACTAGATGTATATAAATATATCACAGTTTGTAGTAGAGCTCAGCGGCTCTCTCAAGTACAACAACAGGGATCGGACCTTGTCTGGTCCGGATAAAACGTCAACCCACTGAGAGGGCTGATGCTGGACTCGGAGGTCCACAAGGGCTGGGAAGTCCTCCAGATAGTGGCAGATGGACAGATCACCTTCACACACAACATCTCGAGCTTCTACACTAAGCAGGTGTCTGTGAGTAAGACGGGTATGGCCAATGGCGACCCGGTTGACCACTATTCGATCCCTCCTTGGAAGTAGGGTTATTAAATGGCCCACCGGGCTCAAGTCCTGAAGGACACCACACAGACCTCACCCTGCCATTGCTCATGCCAGATGGAATTGGCTTTATGTTGCATGTAAGAGATTTGATCCTCAATGCGTATAGGCAACATATCAATGGAGTTATCACCAATGACTCTCCTTGCAAGGGCCTCTGCACTCTCATTGCCATGAATACCTAAATGACTCGGCACCCACATAAAAGTTATGGTTGAGCCCAATGTTGTGGCTTGGTGTAGCGATACACGTAGGCTTTGTATTAGGGGATCAACAGAATATGAGTCCCTAATCGCCTCGATGGTACTTAGTGAATCCCTACAAATCACATAAATCCCAACTCCTAATAATTGGCAGTGTCAAACAGCCAGTGTCTGTGCCCACAGCTCTGCTGTGAACACAGATGCAACTGGTGGTAGGCGTCTAGTGACATGGAAGTTGGGGCTCCATACAGCAAGGCCAACACTATCAGGTGTCTTTGAGCCATCAGTGAATAGAATAGTGTGTCCAGCATATCGCTGGATTGCCTCAGTGTAGCGACATCTGAGGACTGCCATGCGGGGTGTACAGTTGCTCAAGGCCCTTTCCAACTATAGTTGGGGTGCCCAGCAGGATGTCCCCTTGAGGATTTTCCACGCAGTCGTGCGATCCTGAATTGATTATGGGCATGCAGTTTACGGCTCAGCAAGAAAGTCCTTGCAGCGTAAACTGGAACCTATATTAAACGTCAACTAGGTCGTCAAGTTTGGAAAGCGATAGTTTCAAAGATGGTGTTTCATGGTTTGTAGACGATGAGGACGAGATTGAAGTTGTAGTTAGATCTCGTCTACATCCACGAAACTCAAAATTTTCTAGTATACTCCTCAGTCATCGTAGATTTTTTTTTGCTGTGGGGTAATAGTTAAGTAATATTCACGGGCATAACAAGTAATTTACTTATGGGCACTAAAAATATTCTGAAAAGGAGCACCAGAAGGTAACACGAGTTGAGTGAGGTTACAAACAACAACACAGGTTATTCCACTTCCAAGTTCTGAAATCGTTCACAATGAAGAACGTGGTTCAACAAGCTCCGGAACGCCCCGGGATTTCGTGTTCCTGTTCTGATGAGTTCGAGAACTGTCAGAACGCGCACTAAGAACGAAGCTTTAATTATGTAGCAGGCAAATTCATCATTCATCATTTGTTATTGTCAGTTCAAATCGGAATCACATCATTGTCTGACAGTCAGTAGCTTCCTTGTTTCTGGTGTGTACCAACTAAATAATACTGAAAAAAACTCGCCTACTCACGATTGACCTATTAGAGCCACCACTGAATCAAACCTCTTCGACTGCGGGTATTTTTTCTAAGCAAAAATTACATGGTGATTGTAAGGAGTTTACCACCTACTTCAGAATTTCAGAGCCTTCAGTGCTATTTTCCATTTTCTCTTTGATGTAGTTCAATGCACTTTTTCCAGTTGTTTCCCCCAAAGTTGCAATCATATCTGAAAACACAGAAATACTGATTCAAACAATGAGGATGATATGAAATGCGTGGATTTTTGTACTTTTAGAAGATACAAATCAAATTTTAAAAACCGTCTGCCAAGTTGGGTGGGTTTCCTCACTTAGGGATTGTAACATGGTTAGTTATAAGAACCAATTCATGGTTACGCATGCGCACCTGCTACTATTGATTCTACGGCTATGAAATTTATAGGTTACTATCCTAGAGCTGACCCACAAAATTGGTGAAAATGTCATCAAAATCGGTCCATTAGTTTTGAAGTTTTACGTGTATCAATAAAAGTTTAGTTTTGCGCATGCACAATAGTTATTATTCAACCAACCACATTGAACCATCCTGATACTCATACCCAACTACCCTCCGCAAAGAGCATATAATAGGATCGAGAGGGCATGTTTCTGTTAAACTGTGGGAGCTCATGAAGCCAGTTTTCTCGAGGGGCGGAGCCTAAAATCGTAAACTCCAACACAGTTATAAAACCTTATTTCAAAACTTGCTTCATCGCAGCCTCACCCTCCAATTTTGTGATCGTAAACTCCAAACTTATTGAATGCTCCCGCCACGGAATAACGATTGTCTATGAAAATCCAATCGACTATGATCTGAGTTCGAGTTGAGGCATTATTATTCATGTCTGTTATTTTCATTTTACTAGTTTATTATATTATTTTCATCTGTATCTTCAACAAGGTAGCAGTGGTACACTGAATTACCTATTTTGATTGTGCTTGATTTCGTGTCTAGGATGGTGAAGCTATGCTGTGTTAGAGGATGCCATGGCATTATAACATTATAACAGGATTTTAACAGGAAAATCGTTATTTTAACCCACTTTGCCCAGTTTGATTTGATTATAATCAAAGAAGTGAAGTTGGAGGCTAGAAAATCAAAAACAAGTAAAATACGAGAAACAAATACACAGCTAATATGTACACTTATAATGTGTTGTTGAGGGAAGAAAGAACAGAAGACCCATATAAAATAGTTGAATATTTATGAATTTAGTGGTTCGGGGAAAATTCGGTTTTAACAACGAATTCGAATTGAAATTTCAGTAACGTACATCGATGCTCTGAAGCCATCGATAGTAGTTATCAATCCAAAAATATCGATACTGCTATCGTTATTTCATTGGCTACAAGGTTTTACTCCCCGACTGGGCTGAGTGTCAAATGACTTTTTCCCCCTCCACAACCTGCCCTCTCTATCCTATTATAAGCTGTTTGACCCTCTGAGTTTGAACAAAATCGGACGGATAGAGAGTAAGAATTCGACTTCATAAGTTATTCACATTTGCGCATGCAGTCATGCCATTACTGATCCGAACACAATGAAATGTATTTAAGGGACCATTCAGGAGCACAACCCCTAAAAATTTCATCAAAACCGGTCCATTAGTCCCGAGGTTTTAGGCGTGACAATAAACTTTATTTAGAGCATGCAAAATAGTTATTTCTCAACCTATTACGGTGAAACACAGAGGGCACCTCTCTGAAACCGATATCCAAGTATCCTCCCAAGTTTGAACCAAATCGGACAGATAGATTGCAAGAAATCGACGTTATAAGTACACCATGTTAATCACGTTTGCACATGCACTCACGCCATTATGTACTGATCCGACGACAATGAAATTCATAGTTAATTTAGATAAAATTGGTAGCTGACAATTTCATTTCACTCAAAATTCTGACCACCTTACGGTATGAAAATTCGATCATACGATCATGTTGCATGACTGCAACTTTTAGTTTGTACTAACAATTTAGATCAGAGTTTTATCTCACCGTAGTTTCATTTTTATAGAAGTAGGACACACATCTAATGGGTTTTGGACTTTTAGCATGGAACATGCTTTAGCCTTGGACTAACTAGCGAAAAACGTTACGCAGATATCCTGATTTAAGGTGCAAGGTTGTGAAATATCTGGATTTACCCATCTTGTCAAGATTTCTTCAACACGTGGTAGAGGGTAAAACTCGGATATTTCACAACCTTGGACCTTAAATCAAGATACTACCCTGGAATTTACGCCGACTGCTGAGAAGATTGTACATGAGTACGATGATGAACGTACCTCAGAAGAAGAAGCCCTCGGACCCTTGGAGGACCCGACAACAGTGTTTCCTTGTTATAAACCTATTTCCCCCCAAAGTGTTCAAGGATCGTTCCAGCTGGCGCAGTCGGTTATTCAAATCTACACGATTTTGAAACACATATATCCAGGAATTATGCCAAATTCTAAGGATACTCAGAGAGGCAGGCTTAACCCTACACCTTGCACGGATGTGTCACGAAATTTTATCTTTTGATTTTCATGTAAAACCAAGCCGTTGCTAGGGAGATGAAACTTCTTTCGTTTTCTTATTCTCCACTCATTGGAAAGCTCTCGATTTATCACGCATTTCTTTCATACTTGTTCTTCTATTCATGTCGTAGTTTTATATTTATTTATGTTATAAATGGATATAGTAAACAATGCCGCTTGTTTTGTTGTCACTTGGTTGAGAAGTCAATCTTGGTTATAGTAATTGTAGACGCGCACCATAACAGAAAATTACCTACTTAGGTACTCTGTTCTAATTTCGATTAGTAAAACATTTATGGCGTAGTTTTAAATTTATTTACATTTACGAATTAGCGGGAAGAAAGCATGTTCCGTGTTTTAGCATTATAGCCGAAGGATCAAAGCGGAAAGCAACCGGGGGTCCAGGGGGGCAAAGCCCCCCTGACAGAGTCAAGGGGCGGAGCCCCTTGCGAGACCCGAAGGGCCGAGTTCACATCAACTTCATTTTCTTCAAAAATTCGCTGAAACGTATATTTATTGTTTGGTGGTATTTTGCGATATAGCTAATAGCAGAAGTTATTATTTATGAAATTCGATAGGACTACAATATTAGTATAAATAGCTGACGTAAGTATATGTTACAACCGAATCATGGAATCGAATGAATGGTTATGATATTGTGGATTTACCTAGGAAGCCTGCCTTCTGTGATCTCAAGGCAGTATAATACCTCAATTCAAGATAATTTGAAATGTATTTTCTTACGAAATATAAGAATATTGGTTCAGAAATTCAGCGAATCACTTTGATGAAACACCCTCCTACTCTAGGATAGGCAGAAAACTACTTTAGGAATGTACCATTTCAGGATACCAAATTTTCAAATCTCAATATTTCATGAATTTGTTGAATACAATTTTTTGGCGCTACTTTCGTTTTGTCTACAGCCAATTAAACAAGAAAATTGATTTTTTTTCTAATTTCAATAACTCTATTCTTGCCAAACGAAGGGTTAACTTACCTCCCCTTGAAGGATCCAAGAGGGACACTGTAGCACTTCCAACCGTGAGGATGAGCTTTTGAAGCCCTGACGTTTCAATGTGGTGTTGGTGAAACTCATTAGGATAACTTGAAAACTGAGATTGATTACTGGATTTAATTAGGGGTCCGCCCGCTCGCAAAATCCGTAAAAATGATTTCTTCATCTCAAAAATCACAAAAATTCATTCTAGTTTATCTACTATAAACAGTGACAGTTGTTGCAATGATAAGAAATGATAACACAACGAATGATTGTTGTTGCGTTTTCACTTCATGGAGCTTGGAACCTCAGATGAACCACAGAGTAACTCAATGACTTTATCCATTACTAGCTGGTTCACCCATGGGTTGCACAATTTTAAGCTGTCCTCATCTGGTGAAAGTACGAGAATTGGTTGTGCATTTTGCGTAATTTACAATAAAATTTAAATTAATCATTTCTTTGAAAATCTGAAATAAAAGACTACATGATTATGAACAGCGACAACAACCTACAACAACTGTTCTAGGTACCAGGAACTTAACATAAACTATGTACTGGAAGTTCCTGGAAGTACCTTAGGCATATTCAGCAGATTAAGTTACATAAATCTAGAGGAAAGCCTGTATCACCGACATGGAAGGCCTAGTACAGAACTAACTTGAACTTCATGGGAAGATAACCTTCCTGAAATTCCGTTTTGAAACATTTAGCCTTTCGCCACTTAGCGCAGCACCATCGTTTTTGCTGTCTTCCCCGTTCTAATCTTCTGTCTTAGGAAGGCTTATTTAACCATCCAGTAGAAATGGTCGCTTGCTATTGCTTTTGTCCGGTGACGTCATAGTTTCGTTGCGGGTTTTGCTGGGTGGTGGTCATTTTGTCCCGTCCGCAAGATGATCTACTCAGCGGAATAAGGTGTGGACTTCCCGTTTATTTAGAATTTTACCTATTTTGTACATCTCAATTCTTGTGCCGATATATTAGTTGAATAGTTTCGTTACATTTAGTGTGCCACAACAGGAAGAATGGCTGGGAGACTGCCGGCGTGTGTAATCGATGTTGGAACTGGGTGAGTGTCCTAATCTCTAATCTTCGTGTTTAAGACATTATTGGAATTAGATGTGTGTTCCCGTTAAATTTCACCAGTTTGGACGTTTTTAGTGAATAGTATAATTGTGTAGGTAATTGTAGTTTTTCTGAGTATTTTATTTCTACCTCTGTGGTTTTATCTGTTAATGAGGTTAGAGATAAGTAGGCTCATAGGGCCTTCTTTACAGGCTGAGTACCGATCTACCACTCAAACACTCCTTGCATTAGTCACCACTGAGCTGTTCTGCAACATTTTTACCGATTTCTCTGGAATCCGTAGTTCCTTACTTCTCCTCCTCCTCTCATTTTTAAGAGACATTTCTTGTGGATTTGTCTAAAGTTCTAGGTATCTAAGTACCTATTACCTAGAAGTTCCTTGAAAAAGAATCTCCCTCAAACAAGTAATGATGATAAAACTGTTAGAAGGCTAGTATCTTAGGATGTTGTTAGTTTTTCATTATAAAACACTCTATCAAGCCAACATACCTACCTTGAAATTACCTAGGACATTATTTGGTGTTAGTTACTTCCAGAATAACGACATTTGAATATACTTAGGTAAACACTTCAATATTGATGACCTAGTTCAAGTTTTCCAGGCTATAAAACGTAATCATTTCGAGAGCGCCGACCATTATCGTTTTGTTACCGCACTCTGAGAGCGGGTTCCCTGATCAATCACTGTTGCTGGGGGGCTCATAGTGTCATGGCCATGATGAGTTCATGCCATGGTCATCATAGTTTGGTTGTCCTGTTTGCTTGCTCCGTTCGTGAGTATGCTGATGTTGGGTATGCGAACTGCATTTATTATAAATATGTATGCTCACTTACTTATTTTAAAATTCCGAGCGTTTTTGAATAGTTAAAATCTGTGTGTGGCCAATGATCATTCATCTATTCAAGTAGAATGTAGAGCCATTTGTGGTTAAAAACAGAACTTATTAATCGATTGTTGGAGAAGGAAGCTTGAACTCTATCAAAATTATTAAAAATTGTTGAAAAACAAAACTGGGACCTTTCCTGTTTTCCGACCTCCAGACGATCGCCTACGTAATCTAAAGCGTCTTTATCTTTGTTATAGTTGTTGTTATGCAGTTGTTATCTATTTGTTGTTGAACTATAACCAAAAAAACTGGAAAACATTATGTATGTAGGACATTGCGTTTTGTATGTGGGGCAAAGCCAAAATGAGAGACAAGGCCCTGTACCAATCGAGCTCTACTTGGCAGTTATTGACATTTTATGTCTTTACTTTGGCACATAAACGAAAAAAGCGTTAAGGTTGGTTTTCTGGTGATTTCCGCTTACAACCGAGTCGTTGTTAGGGAAATGGTACTTCGTCGTTTTTCATCCCACAAAATTCGTTGACCATTCGTTCGTAAACTCTCAATTTATCCAACCATATTATGTTATTGTTTGTTACTGATGATGCCCTAACCGTCGAAATCGATTTAACATTGTAACTCTTTATTTTTCGTGGGAATAGACAACGTTTTTCACTAACTTCCGTTGTGTGTACACTCAGGTGATCATTCTCAATAATTGATATTGTGAGCATAATTGCAACCGCTTTTTAAATTCTGATGATTTCATTGAGCTGGTGTTTCGATGATTTGATTCATAGCAGGTGATCCGAGTATTGCGAGAACGGATGGATTTGTGAAGCGGTGGTTAAATCATTTTAATAGGTAATTTCTATACTTTACACTCTAGGAAGCTGCAATTTCGTATGTAGCCTCTTTAGGACATTTAATTGACGATGCCCAGGGTCCGGATCAGATGAGTGGTTCTTAAAGCTAATTTCTATGCTTTACACTCTAGGAAGCTGTAATTTCGTATGTAGCCTCTTTAGGACATTTACTTGACGATGCCCAGGGTCCGGATCAGATGAGGGCTATTGAAGCTAATTTCTAGGCTTTACACTCTACGAAGCTGTAATTTCGTATATAGCCTCTTTAGGACATTTACTTGACGATGCCCAAGGTCTGGATCAGATGAGTGGCTCTTAGAGCTAATTTCTATGCTTTACACTCTAGGAAGCTGTAATTTCGTATGTAGCCTCTTTAGGAAATTTACTTGACGATGCCCAGGGTCCGGATCAGATGAGTGGCTATTGAAGCTAATTTCTATGCTTTACACTCTAGAAAGCAGTAATTTCGTATGATGTAGCCTCTTTAGGACGTATACTTGACGATGCCCAGGGTCCGGATCAGATGAGTGGCTATTGAAGCTAATTTCTAGGCTTTACACTCTACGAAGCTGTAATTTCGTATGTAGCCTCTTTAGGACATTACTCTTTTTTACTTTCTCATTACTTGACGATGCCCAGGGTCCAGATCAGATGAGTGGGCTATTGAAGCTATTTTCTATGCTTTACACTCTAGGAAGCTGTAATTTCGTATGTAGCCTCATTAGAACATTTACTTGACGATGCCCAGGGTCTGGATCAGATGAATGGCTGGCTCTTAGAGCTAATTTCTATGCTTTACACTCTAGGAAGCTGTAATTTCGTATGTAGCCTCTTTAGGACATATACTTGACGATGCCCAGGGTCCGGATCAGCTGAATGGCTCTTAGAGCTTGCATACGAGTCTGCAACTAAAGACATAAAATGTCCCAAATGTCTGATGATTATTGAATACAACCTTATCGTTGCTACGGATTTCTAGTGATTGTAGCTTACAACCAAATCTTTGCTACGAAATTTCTATTTCTTTATTAAAAATTCTTGCCACAAATTTAATAGTTAAAAACACAGTGTTCGAATCACAAAAAAAAAGCTCTGGTAAGTGCTATAAGTAGTACAAAAATTCTCTGCTTCAACTTGCTTTAATACTTTTTTGTTAAAAGGAAAAAACAAATTGATGTAATATCGAGGAGGAAGTGTATGTTTCTAGTTCCGGTCCAAGAATATGGAAGATATGGATGAGACTATTGAGAGTAATGGAATGAAATCACCATAGTATGTGATACTTCGAGAGGAGTCAAACTCATGCCTTATCATTATTTAGAAGCTCTTTGAAGACCGCGCCTTTATCCACCGTGCTACCGAATCCCATGTAATCAATCCTCGACTGCATGAGTTTTTCCTGAACATTCGAAATTTCCCCAGAGTCAAATTTCAGCCGTGTTGGCTCAAATGGGGTCGAACAAATGGCGGATTGAAACTGCTGGCTACCAAGTCAGCAGTTGCTCGCTGGAAGACACTGCAGTCGAGTGAGGTCATTGTCACAGTGAGTGAGAAAGTGATGATGCCAAGTCAGGAAATGAGATGCTTGCAGTCTGACTCGAGAGGGATTACATATTAAAGTGTAAATTCTACTGATTGCGTCAAATTTAAGCAAAAATCGTCTGCCAAGTTGGGTGCGGCACATAGCTTCCTCGTTTACATATCATTAATGTATAGATCATTGAAAAGTTTTAAATGATCTTGAAAAATTCCATACGGAAAAAGAGTAGGTAAATCAAGAAGAAGTGTGAAATGTCATAATGAAACGAAAAACGCTGCAAATTATTACACAAAGGTTTATTATTTCTGTGTCATACAGACCTTCTACGTAGAAAACTGACCGTAATTATTTAGCCTCACTTATAGTATATTTACTAGGTAGGTATTGAAACTCGGGGCTTCGTGCTTCCAATATTTGGTTCACTCGTTCACTGCATTACAGCTCCAGGACCCCATAATTTTACGCTTTATAGTAAAGTTGAGGAAAAAAATAATAATAAATATACGCCCGAAGGAAGCGAAGCTTTATATCATAAAGCATAGAATAGAATGATGAGTATTTTCATACTCATAAACAATCTCTTCTAATTGGAATTAATTTCATCACACTCTCTCTCGCCTTCCCTCCCCTCCCTTCCCTCCCACTCTCCCCAACTATCATTCAAATTTGAGCGAGATCGGACGACTAGGGCGTGAAAAAATGGAGCATAATGGAATTTATGTTTGCGCGTGTGCATAGTGAAGTATCGATTTGGCAACAATGAAACTGACAGGGGACTGTCTACCCCCTAGCCCGCACATTCCTTGAGAATTTCATCCAGATCGGATGAAAACTGGAAAATAAGCTTGTTAGAACGATTTGATATTGGTGCATGCGCAGTAGCTATTAATGATACAATCATGTTGAAATTGATATAAGATGATCAAATTGTCATCTCCCAACTATCATCTAAATTTGGCCTTGGCAAATTGTATTACCAAGTGCCTTTTTGTTGCACAGGTTTTGGAAGAGTTTGTGTCCGATTTTGTTTTTCGAGTCGTTTTGAATGAATGAATTTTTTTTTGTATAAGCCCTAAAGGCATTACAAGGAGTTGCATTACACTACTTAGTAAAATAAATAGGCACTTTACTAGTAATAAGTGAAAAAAAAAAAAAAAAACCATACAAACAGAAAAAACTAATGCCGGTCTTATCGAATAATATACCTATAGTCCACTCATGAGCACTTTACGACGATCTTAAGGACACTACTTTCTAAATACTTCAAAACACAATTGAAAAGAAAATGAACATATGAGAGTAACTCAATTCACAAAGCCCTCATTTACAATCAATCGCCGCTGCCTAACAGCCGTCTGAATAAATGCATTTAAGCTTCCTATAATCTTGAGGGTCTATTACGTTCAACAGTCTAGCCAGATGCTCCTCGTCCAACACATCACTTCCTACATATATCTTCTCCTATCACCTCTGAAAATGGGACAACTACTTATAAGGTGAGTGAGGGTATCCTGTTCCCCAGTATTGCATATCGGACAAACAACATCCCCATCAAACATCGTTTTAACACCAGTGAGGTAAAAAGAAACCTTCCTATGCCCAGCCAATCTTAACTGAGCCACCAATCGTTTAGCATACAGTGACAATCTCTTATCCTCCAAGTATGCAGACGATGCTTGTACTTCAGAAACTAGCTGACAAAAGTATTTATTAAATTTAGATTCCTGAACTTTTGCTAAATCCTCAGAAAATGATTTAGATATTAGACCACATATTAGCGTGTGTACGGAACGCTTTAACCTCAGCCTCCTCCAATGCCTCAACCCCCTCTGAACCAAACAGCGTTTGGTCTTGGTGAACCCAGTTATACCTTATGTCATCTGTTGGTGAAAGGTTTTTTAAACGTAAGAAACATCTTTTTGGGTAATGCGAATCATTCATTGCTAACAATTTAGCCCACCATGACTGAACTCTCCGTGCTACGTCAACTTTGGTGTGCCACAAACCAAATTCCTTCCTTACATACACATCGGGAGTATTCCTTGGGAGAAACAGCATAGATTTAAAAAATCTAATCTTCACTCTTTCAAGCCGGTTCAGGTAGGACAAACCACACACCTCAGCCCCATAAAGGGAGGATGATGAACAAAGAGCTTCTAGCAATTTTTTTCATGACTGCACACTATTATTTCGAGATTTTCGAATAATAGCTAGAATGCTGCACATAGCTGCTAACCCCTTCTTCAGAGCATCCTCCGCCTGCTGCTTAAATAAACCTGAACTAAAAAAAGTTACACCCAGATAATTAAACTTATTGACAACTTCCAGGCTGTTCTTGCCACATACGAAACGCAGATCCCTAACTGAGCCACCTCTCCTGAAGATCACCTTAGACTTCCGACAGTTTATTATCAACCCATTCCGTTCACAGTATTCATCAAGGTGTTTCAGTATTCTATTCATCGCAGCAAAGTTGTCACTAAACAAAACCAAATCGTCAGCATAAAAGATGCATAAAACGTCCGTCTCACTGTCGATTTGAAGACCACTTGCCCCTTGTCCCTAAGAAATTGTTCAAAATCAGACAAATAAAGAGAACAAATTATGGGCGAGAGGACATCCCCCTGCAAAATCCCCTGCCCCAGCACAAAATCCCTTGTAAACCTTCCATTGATGCCAACTGAAAAGGCCGCCTTGCTATACATTGATTTGACTATATTAATAAATCTGGCACTTATGCCCAATCCTGCGAGTTTTTTCCATAACAATTCGTGAGGCAAAGTGTCAAATGCACGGCAGAAGTCAATAAAAGAAGGGAACACCTCCGCCTAGACAGCCTGGTGTTTATAGAGACCAAACTAGATAATGTAAATATATTATCCATACATCCACGACCCGATCTAAAACCCGACTGATTCTCTGGCAACAGATTATTATCCCCAACAAATTTCAACAGTCTATTCAGCAGAATCTGATGAAAAATCTTAACTATTGAGTTCAGTAATGAGATTCCTCGGTAATTACATACTTCCTTTCGGTCACCCTTCTTGAAAAGAAGAAATGTACGAATTTTGGCCCATTCCCTCGGAACATCCCTACTAAGCATAACGTTATTAAATAGGTGAGCCAAAGCCGATTTCCACTCCTCTGTAAGATTTTGATAAAATTCGTAGCTGATACCGTCATTACCCGAGGCTCCTTTTTAAAAGAATTGAGAGCCTTAGATAATTCTTCCAGACTGATAGCCGGGTCCAGTGTCTCATCAAAAGTTCCACTGAACCATGATTCACCTGCCAAGCGCCTATTAGGATATAATTTATCAAAATATTCTTCAACCGATTTGATATCAAGATAGTTCTTGGATGATTTTCTACCTCTGAATTTATTAACTGTCTGCCAAAAATCTTGAGAGTTCCTTACACTTGCCATACTTTCGTTCACCTTATCGTAATACAATTCCTGGCTTTCATCGAGCTTTTTATTATAAGCTAGTGTCAACTCTACATACTCTTTCCAAAGCACAGGGTCGTACTCTTTCCTTTTTATTTTCCTAAATGTCTTCCGTTTATTGTATCTCAACGATCTACATTCTGAATTAAACCACGGCCTATCAGTTGAACGGGTTGGCCTACATATTCTGGCAGGCTTATGCATCCCTGATTGCTCTGCTGCTCCAAAAATGGCGCCCACAATACCTTCATAAATCGCTGATGAACTACTAACATCATTAGAACTTACAGGCTTGAAAGAATCTAAACATTTTTTAAAAAGTTCACCTTTTTCATCGGACCATATGATTTTCTCCTCTAACTGGCCTTGGCAAAGTGTATTACCAAGTGCCTTTTTGTTGTACAGGTTTTGGAAGAGTTTGTGTCCGATTTTGTTTTTCGAGTCGTTTTATTTGAAGACAATCAGTCTTGTATAAGAATGGCTAAGAATCTAGAAACTAAAAGGAGCAAACACATAGATGTGAAGTTCCACTTCATACGTAATCTGAGTGAAATGGGAAAATTCAGAATTGTGTACAAGTGTACTGATCAGCAGCTGGCTGATATTTTTACTTAGTGCTTGCCCCCGGTTAAAGTAGGCGTTTCAGAGATGAGATTGGTGTTTGTTGCGTTTGATGAGTTCATGATGTTTTCTTGTGTGTTGATGTATTGTTTTTCTTAATGCTGGTATGTTTGAGAGAGAGTATTGGTTGGTAGCAAAATACCACCGTTAGCCGCAGGTTTCGTATGTAGCCTCTTTAGGACATTTACTTGACGATGCCCAGCGTCCAGATCAGATGAGTGGCTCTTAGTGCTTGCATACGAGTCGGCAACTAAAGACAAAATGTCCTAGTGTGTTGCAGACTCGTATGCAAGCGTTTCGTCTTTTACACTTACTTGCTCAACACGAGACCTGCCGAGCGCCCACTACACCCCCCAAGTTCCAGTTTTCTTTTTTTTTTTTGTTGTTGCTATAACTGATTGTTACATTTTTTATATCCTGTTGTAACGTTATTATACATGAATATACACAAAATATAACCACTGTACTTCCAAACTACCTGCTGAAAAAGTGATGTCATTGAAAACAAAAACTATCGACAGCAAGGTAGTGGGTGGCAAAGCATTCTTTGAGCTTGAGTTGAGGTCAGTATTCGGAATAGAGGGTGACAGAGCTTCTAGCAGTGAAGCTTGTTGATTATGGGTCCTATCAGAATAAATACAAAAGTGTGCCGAGTAAAAATAAGTTAAGGAAACAGCCTTCTTGCTTTTCTTACAGGTATACAAAACTGGGTTTTGCTGGAAACAAGGAACCCCAGTTTATAATCCCATCTGCTATTGGAATCAAAGAGACTGCAAAAGTAGGGGAACAGGCCAGCCGAAGGCTTACCAAAGGTGTTGACGACTTAGATTTCTTCATAGGTGATGAAGCTTTCGAAGCCACCGGCTATGCAGTCAAAGTATGTATGCTTGCATTGGTTTCCAACCTACGAATAGATCTCTCAAAATATTTTTAAATTCCTGGATCTGGCTCCTCACAAATAACTAAGTTGGTAGTTAATGTACTGGTCCGCAGTGAATTATTGAGTTATATTTTCTTCTAGTACCCCGTGAGGCATGGTCTCATTGAGGATTGGGATTTGATGGAACGATTTTTTGAGCAATGTATCTTCAAATATCTTCGTGCCGAGCCCGAAGACCACTATTTTCTCCTAACTGAACCTCCCTTGAACACACCTGAAAACAGAGAGTATACCGCTGGTGAGTGATGCATATTCCTCAATTTACATTTAAACTATTTTTACTTTCGTTTCGTAGTTTAGTAAGTTTTCCCAAACTTGCAAAATAAATATGTAGTTTGTATTTTAGGTAAATATAATGAAATGTTTTGTTATTGCCAGAGATTATGTTTGAATCGTTCAACGTCCCCGGATTGTACATTGCTGTCCAAGCCGTTTTGGCCTTGGCAGCTTCCTGGGTGTCGAGGTCTGTCCAAGATAGGACGCTAACAGGCATCGTCGTGGACAGCGGCGATGGAGTCACACACGTCATTCCCGTGGTTAGTACAGATTCTGTTAGTCACATCTTTTATGCTCGTATATACTACCAATTGAAAATAAAAATTTACCATCAAATGACCCATCTTATCAAAGGTGGGTCATTTGGTAGTTATACGAACGTTGAGTGACAGATTTGTGCTATTACAGGCCGAAGGCTACGTAATTGGCAGCTGCATAAAGCACATTCCTATCGCTGGACGCAACATTACTTATTTTATCCAGTCCCTCTTGAGAGAAAGGGAAATCGGCATTCCTCCAGAACAGTCCATGGAGACGGCTAAAGCTGTGAAAGAGCGATTCTCTTACATCTGTCCCGACATCGCTAAGGAATTCGCCAAATATGATGCGGATCCTTCTAAATGGATAAAAAAATTTGAAGGAATCAACAGCGTCACCAAAAAACCATTTAGTATTGATGTCGGTTATGAGAGATTCCTCGGCCCTGAGATATTTTTTCATCCTGAAGTGAGAATCATCATCATCATTATTATTATTGGTTATTCTGGAATCACTTGTTAAATGCCATTGTATTAAACACTGGAAATAGTTTTAGGTAATTAATAAAGAAAAGTGGTCATACCGAATTATGTTTATTATATCACGTTATTAATCTACTTCCCTACCGGATTTCAGTTCTCCAACCCCGATTTCAACACCCCAATCTCAGAAATCGTCGACACTGTGATACAGAACTGCCCCATAGACGTAAGACGGCCGTTGTATAACAACATCGTTCTTTCCGGAGGTTCAACCATGTTCAGAGACTTTGGGCGGCGGCTGGGGCGAGATATCAAGAGAGTAGTGGACGCAAGGCTCAAATTGTCTGAAAAGCTTTCTGGAAACCATCTCAAAGTTAGTTCACTAGAATAATAAGTTGTGTTTATTATGCCAAATGTTACTGTGACCCAGTCCCATTTAGTTCTCATTTTCTGTATTGATATATTCATTTTCTGTAAAATAAAGGTACCTACCATCAAGGCCCTTAAGTTCGGACAGGTTTTGATGTTTTTGCATTTTTCGTATAGAAGGATTCCATTTAAAATACTGAGAAAATTTATGTAAATTCTCTCACATCTCATCTTTTGGAATCTGTCATAACCGGTTTTCTAACCCTTCTAGTTTTCTATATTTTTTTATTCAAAGGCTGTCCGAAGCCCCCCTAATTTCGGAATATTAGGGTCCAAGCCCCCCTAATTTCGGACACACGCAGGACAGGAAAAAGAGGGGGTAAAGTGTATAAAAAATAGTTTATTAACAGTTCGTAGTTGGTTTTTACATTTTTTAACAGTCTTTTGCCTCGTAAGTCTTAATAATTTATTTAATAAATGAACTTACGACGAGATAATGTTTCAAAGGAAATATGTAAATGGTAACATTTTCAAAAATTGCAACTATAAAAACGGAATAGAAAACGTATTTTAATCGCAATTCTAAGAGCCTAAATTTTCAAACTTACATTGTTGGCTTGATAAAAATTTAAACAATTACCTACTTAATAATAGAATGAGAGTTTAAAAGAAACATTTGTGGCTTAGTTAATAATAGATCATAAAATTTAAATTTCAAAATGAAATTTTTAAGTTTAATGAGAAACTTTACTGCACTTTCACATTTCACTAAACTTTGGTGAGGTCCGCAAATTTCTTGAACGGGCATTCTGGAGGTATTTAAAGCCATATTGGCGGTATTTATTGCGGATTCCTGGAACCTTTCCCATGTCAGAAATTACCAGCACAATGTACAAAAATTTATTATAGTGGGGGTACACAGAAAACTCTTCAGTTTAGACCTTTCAAACTTGGGAAATACTAAGATTCATCGACATCCCCCTGAATCACATACTTGCTGACCACCAAAGGAGGTTTTCTGAGGTTTCTAAAATATTACAGAAAGTAAATTGCAACACTTACGATCGTACAGCCGCTCAACACAAATAACTTTTCGAAATCATATTATAAAATGTCTGAACTTAAGTGCCCTGTCTTAACTTAGGGGCCTTGACCAGTACCTTTTGGCGTGTACCTGATAAATGAGAGTGGCATACACTAAGCAATAATTGATAGTACTCCGTTAGGTATTTTCCTCTTAGAATCTATATTTTCTTATCAGAGCACTTGTAAATAACTGTTATGGATCAATAGTTTCTCGGTTTCAATATTTAAGTTTCACTTTAGTCGGTTTGTTAAAAGTCATATATGATATCCATTCAAAATCGGAGAAAAAATCGACACTTCCTGATTCAATGACAAATAAAACATCATAAAATCCAAGTCTGTGATTGGCTAATCAACTTTGAAGGGTAGAAAATCAATCATTTCTCGTGATTGTACTTTTCAGCCTTGTATCTACTCCATGTGCCTCTATTGTAACTCCATGTTTCAGCCGAAGCCTATAGACGTTCAGGTTGTGACTCACCACATGCAGAGGTACGCGGTGTGGTTTGGAGGTAGCATGCTTGCATCGACGGTAAGTCAAATCCTTTAAACTTTTAGTTCTCTGTTAGCACAGCTATGGAGAAAAAAAACTTACTCCTACCTATAGTACTAAATTTTTTTCAAGTAATACCTTTTAGGCCAGTTTCACCAAGTTATTGAACTGAGTTCAAGACGCGGTTGACTATCGAACGGACAGTGTCCGCATGGAAGTCCAAGGATGATCTCAGATCGACCGGCGTTCTGTGTTGAACGCTCGATATCAGCCAGTTATGGGAGGCGTAAACTCGGCTCCTCACTTACCAAACCACCTCATAAAGTTGGCCAAAATTCTACGTGATGTGTTCTGCATTTAACTTTATTTATATTATAATTTTGTCGTTTTTATAATTCATCAATCGTTAATGCAAAAGCATTTTTTCCCCACCTCATCAACTTTAACAGAAAGACAATGTTAACAACTTCATTTGATTTCCAATGACAATAATAATGAATATGGAGTAGACGAGATAAAAGAGAAGGTGTATTCAACTTTACTCCCCTATGGCATAAAGGTAATCGTGCTCATCAACTAGCTAATTTTGCACGTTTTTTAAGATTTCCCCAGTGTTTTCAATTTTGACCTATCTGGGTTGGGTATTGTTAAGAACACTTAGAACTGGGATTGAATTCCTCAGCAAATTTTTTTCCATCTTTCGTATGGGCTTCGGTTTTTTTCTAGATTTGAGAATATCCAAATAGTTATGTATGAGGTCTAGAAGGTGCTCTTTCTCCGAGTGGGAGGAAGCCGGTTCCCTATGATTCTTCTTTGATTCCATCAATATAAATATATACCTTATTAATCGCACAATCTCATCGATCAACACAAAAGCACAAACCGAATATGCATTTGCGAGACAAGCAATTTGACAAAAAAAGTCTTTCTCTCTCCCAAGGTTAGACATCTGTTCTCGATGTCATCAGAAGTTCAACCTGCGATCTTTGAGTTGAACTGGAGTTTTCAATGATCCGAGTTCAGTCGAAAACTCGTTCCTAGGAACTCAGTTCAACTTGGTGAAACGGAAATGAATTCAAACTGAGATCAATCAATGGTTTAGATTGAACTTGGATCCTGACATACCGAGTTCACAGGTGTTTTTTTTTTTTCCATTCTTTCTTTTCTTGTAATAGCCGCCTTTAGTATTCACCATGGCTTAGTGGCAGTTGGAGCACTGTGTTTTTACTTACGAAAGTTTTGTGCATAATGGGAAGTCAGTTGTAGTGGCCCAGAGGGAGTTCAGACAGCACTTCAATATGGACCGTCTCAGAGCCATACCTTATTGCAACACAATCTTGAGGTGGGTGAATATCACAAAAACAAAGGGGGATTTAAGTAAGGTTATGCCATCAGTTCCTACATAAAGTTAAAGTTCTTGGGCTCTGGAAAACGTTGGGAGGGTAATGCCCCGTCCACACTTGGAGACTTGTCTCCGGAAACATTGTCGGCCGACTGTCTCTCCGGTGTTTTCTATTGTATCCGGCGATGTCTTCAGCTAGTCTGCTGACTGTATGCCGACTGTCCGCCAACAGTCGGCCGACAAATATGTGTGTTTCTGGAGACAAAAAACGCTGTTTTCTGTTCCCCAAATAAAGGGGAAACACGGAGACAGGTACAAGTGTTTTCATTCAGTTCACAGCCAGGATTCACATCGCGCGCATCACTGTTCTAGCCCCCCTACTTGCCGGCTACTGTCTATTCTAAAAACATCCGGTTACCGTGGCCCTCCCTGTATACTGCTAGAATGATAAGTTACACATATTTGGAGTATTCATGGTGGACAGTCTATGACATAAGGTGTTGAGGGAATGCCGGATGGAATATATGTGGTTTATTCAACTTTTCTCGGTCAATAGTGGACCAAATTTAATGATTCTTATGGCAATCTACTGGTTTTGAAATTCCTCATAGGATCGTTCCTCTGAAATTTTCAAATTCAGATACCATTGATCAATTTTACTTTCAAATTTAGTGGTCTGTGGGACCTAGAGGTTTCGAAAATAGAACGAAAGCTGCAAGAATCATTTAAATCGGAAACTTATTGGCTGGGAAAAGTTGAATAAACTGTTTGGTCGTATTTTGAATTTGGTGGGAGTGTTGAGCCATTTTCTGGATCGGACAGAGTCCGCGCGTCTACCGCTAGGTATCACTACATTCGAGTCACTCACCTTTCTTGCTCTTTTGGTTGGAAAGGCGCCAGTGTGTCTGCTTTCGAGACCTTACGTAGGCCTCTTAGATGTGCTAAACTTCAAAAACTCCCTTTGTAAAAATCGTCAATTTACGATAGGTATGTTGAGAATCGAGACAATGTTGAGAGAAATGATGATTTGGGAGAAAGAATACTATTTAAATTCCTAATAAAAAATTCTACCAGCCCCAATGTGGTACTTTCTATTCTTTATCCAAAATCTTAAATATAATCACCAGTATTATTTATATAATGTCTAAAACATTTCACTACAATGTTAGAAGCAGTATATATAGAAATTTTACATTTCCCTAACCTGGACATTAATACCCTATTAACCTATGTATGGATGACAACAACGCATAAGACTGTACCTACCTCATTAAACTTGAAAATATCCCTGGTGAGACCTCCTACAGAGGCGAAAGTACTTGGAACTGTTAATAAACCACGATGAGGAAAAGCCAATAATCAACTCTCAACCCCCTCAAACCACCCCTATCAGCAGGAGTTTAAATTCGTGCAGTGCTCTGGTAAAAGACAATGAGCTGTAATCTCCGATGATTCCCAATTTTTTCAAGTCTAAACTCGTTTAAGTTTTTGATGAAAGTAGGCCTTATTCCCCTGGTGTGGGAACCACAGAGGGAGGCGTTATTTGATGTACGTGTCATTAACACCAACGCTCCTTCTTATGGTTCCTGACCTGTTGCCGCAATATTCTAGTCAGCAGAAGAAGCGTAAATATATGGTGGCGTGTGAGGCCTGACTAGCAACATTTACACCTCTCATCTGTTCAGTAGATGGTCATTTTGCACCCCAGCTGTCGAATTTCCCAAAAGTCATGGCGGCAGTGACAAATGGAGAAGACCTCAGGGAGTAGTGGAAGGGTGGCTTTTGCAATCCTGAGGGCTTCAAGCATGTGTCTTCGGGGAGCAAGAAAGAGGTGGTGGAGCTGTGAAGAGTTGATTGGATTTCAGGATGGAGCAGCAGCTAGAATAAATTGAGAATACATGTTTCACTCAAATCCCACACCTCCGGGTTCCAGGGCACGAAATTCTGAGAGTCACCAATAGCCTAAATTACTCAATGGCTAAAAATGCTGACTTGGAACAACTACTCACATATTCAACTTATGGGACTAGTTCTTTGGATGGGGATACTAAAAGAAATTTTGAATTGTTATATCCATAAATATATGTATCATGTAGGCATTATTGTTTGTCTGTTTTATAGGTTTAAGCCACACCTCGACCAGTTGGCCTTATTGTTTTTATTTTTCATTACTTCCCTCCATTGTTTTAATTATACTGTTTTCTCAAGTTCTGATTTTTTCTCTTTTTTTTCAGCCTGAATTCTACCAAGTTTGCCATACGAAAGAAGCCTACGAAGAGTACGGGCCTAGTATATGTCGACACAACCCAGTCATTGGTACCATGACATAGATTCGATGATCCTCATATCCCATCTCTATTAATTTTTAATATTATTAATTATCATAATATTAATTATCATAATATTATTTAACCGTGCAATTACCTTCTTTTTTTTTATAGCTGCGAGCAGTGTTTCGTATTTTAATTTCATCTTTACCCGTTTTTATTCAATTGTTTGTTACTACGTGTTTCCATCATCGGGTAAATACTGTGTGTTTTACCTCAGATGGCGAATGTAATTGAGAGATAATCATGGGAGTGGTGAATGGCTGTATACGAAAATCATTCATCTCTGCGTGATGTTTAAACGAAATACATAGCTCAATTTCCATTTCGAGTTCTATTTATCCTAAACCTTTACTTCCTTGCCTACATATCCTGGTTTTCAGTAAATTCCAACTTAAATAATATATTATTTTAAAATAATTGTGCTGCAAACAATTACATGAAATTGTATCTTGTAGGTACCTGAACCTTTTGCAATGCGTGTTCTTCAGTAGAAAAGTTTTGAGATTATATTTTTACAATTTAACCCATCCGCAGTTATGTAAAACGACTCTGTAACTCGGTGGCAAAGGGTCTGGGCTGATACTCGTTCGATACATAGATTAGAATGTTACTACTGTAGAAAAATCAGCTTGAAATGATCATTTTTAGCGGGCTAAAAAATCAGAATACGTGAAATAACTTCGTTTTTAGCACTTTTTTCCCTTTTCTCAAAAATGGCTCGAGGGATGTTGATCATATTCACAGGAGTTTCTTCTAGGTAGAAATGATATCCCATACCCCTCATACCTGGGCGAATACTCTTGAGGGCGGTTATTAGCTAAAAACCTTCAAAAATAGGTAAAAAACGCAGTTTTTTTTAAAGCAATTTTTTGGCTATTTTTCCAATAGATACGACCCATCAATAGGGAGATTGGACATGGGCCCTTTTCAGGCGTAGACTAAAGTTACTGTTCCTCCCGGCTTGTTCGGGCTCCCACTGTTGAATTGAATTGACGACCCATCATAATAGCATCCATCTGTAATGAATACAAGTAAGGAAAGTAGTGTGAAGCCTCGCACCAGATGTTTTCTATTTGTTTTTCTGCTCTTGATACAGACTATTTTGGAAAGGCAAATACGCAGGGAAAACTTACTCAGCCTCTCTAAGCTTTCCTACGGTATAGTTAATTTTACTTTGCTAATTAGAGGAGAAAATTATGCTTTGATGTTGAAAAAAGTGTTTTTTCCCCCAGTGAAATCATGGCTACAGTTTTCACGCTGAATTGAATGGTAACAATACTTGCAGATTTTCCCGACTCCGGTATAACTGAGTTTTACAATTTTCTCAGGAATTTTTAGTTTGTTATGTTCAATTTTAGGTATTTTAAGAGTAAAACTAGATTCCTAGGTAAAGTTTAAAACTCGGGTATAACGGAGTTGGAGAGATCTGGAAGTGTTACCATTCGATCCACCGTGGAAAAATTCGTAGAAACCGGCCTCAAACTCGTATTTTCATAGAGGGTCATTTTTCACTAAACCCTCGATTTCATTGGAAAACCCATGTTTTTCAACATTCAAGCATAATTTTCTACCTTAAAATGGGGCTCCGAACGAAGAAGATCCGATAGGAGCGCTAGGGGGCGAAGGGCCTAAGGAGCATGATAGTTGATACGACTTTCCCCTAGTTGGTACCTTGCGACACCCCTTTTCGTTCCCCACACCATCAATCTCACCAATACTGGTAAGAAATGAGAATTATATAATTTATTTATTTATTTTACAAACGGGCGAGCCCAATTACAATGTAAAAAAGAATAAGTATTTAATCGGAAGCAATAATACAAAATAAGAAGAGAACAAAAAAAGAAAGTATATCATCTTAAGTAGGCAGGAAGGTAAATTGGCAGGTCACTTTTGCAGGAAAGTAAATTAGAAAAGGGAAGCAAAAACTGAACACAAAATATGGGGGGAAGCTAAATAAGGGGTGAGAGAATACAGGCTTTGAATTCATAAAACGGGCTGGAGAAAATATCGAGGTCTTGAAAAATGCTTACAATGTGATTTACGGATCGTGGTATTCTGTACAAAGGACGATTTTGAAGATAATTGTAAGGGGAAAATGAGACGAAAAAAGGGTGAGAGAGGCGAGTGGAGACTTGAGGAACTTTGAGGTTCAACTTGGAGAGCAGGTCCGGTGAAGAAATCTGGTTATGGAGCAACTTATAAAGGAAGGATACATCTGATAATAGTCGGCGCTTTTCCAAGGTTTGAAGGCGGCATCTGCTTAGCAGAGAATCGTAGTTCATCTCAGGAGACGGGACACCAAGCTTGTAGGCTACGTAGCGGAGAAATCT
This sequence comes from Adelphocoris suturalis, assembly GCA_030762985.1. Lineage (NCBI taxonomy): Eukaryota > Metazoa > Arthropoda > Insecta > Hemiptera > Miridae > Adelphocoris > Adelphocoris suturalis. The sequence goes on from CM061044.1 coordinate 115,110,214, forward strand.
CCGCTGAACTCTTTCCAGAGTATACTTGTGGGAGGCATAAAAGGGAGACCACACTTGGGAACCGTACTCCAATTTTGGTAGCACCAGGGCCTTGTACAAAAGTATGATTGGCTCCACTTTGGTGAATTCTCTGGTATTTCTTTTAATGAAACCCAAGGTTTTCATTGCACCTGCTGCCGCAACCTCTACATGTTTATTGAAGTTGAGCTGCTGTAGTGGATTTATATATGTTCTACTTGGTGTAGGTAGACCAAGTGGGACGTTGTGAAAAGTACCCGTATCTGGGTTATGCGGGTTAGTCCCTGCATTATTTCCGAAGGAAATGTGAGCGAAATTGTCAAGGACATTTGGCTGGGTGGTTGAAACTCGTGGTTCGTTCATTGTTAGGCCGCGAGGGGCGCCAGGTTCGGTTCGAGCTGTTTGGAAATGCGTATTCGGGTGCTGAACCGTTGTGTAATATTCCGGCCTTAGATTTACATCTGTAGGAGGGACGGAATGTGTTTGATTGAAGTACTGGAAAGTACCTTTTGGTCCGTGCGGTGTGTGTAGGATAGGAGTGTGTTTAACACTCGGATCGACGGTGCGATCGTGAGATGAATATTTAGTATATTCATGGGTAGAACTGTAAGAACTACCTTCCGAGAGATTCTGAAAAGAATCCTCGATCCCTTGCGTGTGCACGGGAGTAGCTAACAAACTTTCTGAGGGTTTATTAGGTAAAGCTGCGATCTCGTCCAGAGGTGCGAGCTTTGGGCGTGGAGCTGGCCCGGGTAGTTTGTCACTACGTTTTGAATGAGAATCGAGTTTCGGATAAGGAGCTGGAGCAGGGCCGACGCCTGTCCCCTCGCCAAGTTCTTTTCCCTCGAACCCGAGGAAATAAGATGGGCTTCGCTCCATCGAGATATCCGAGTGTGTTTACTCGATAGAAACAAATACCTTTCCGTTCGGATGAAGGATTTATGTAGAGGAGGGACTCGCTCGACAAAGCTCTATTCCAGCTTGATGTCGGGGTCCTCTCCGAGCCTTGATAAAGGCTTCCTTGGACGGTAAATTGGAGCGTATGAGCTATGCAATTTCCCGGCGTACCCCTCGGGCAATCAAGAGCCGAAGGCTGCGAGATTCGGGTGATACGGCTCAGGCCTCCCTGCGGACGCGACGTTTTAGACGAAGTCTTAAACGTGCCGGGTGGGGCCCTGACTGGAGATCTACGTTGGGCAATGAGTAGTGCAATGACTAGACTCGTAGATGCCAAGAAGATCGAGAGAATCTGTGAGGAGGAGAAGATATGCCTTTCTGAGTCTTGAAATGCGTGTAGAAACTTCGTCGAGAGATGAGAAGAGTCGTCAGCGAGAGCAGAAGGTGGAATGAATACGGAGGGCTCCGTGCGGGGTATTTATAGGGAGGTGGCCGCCTCCTGCCGCTCCCTGGTTGGTCCGCTTAATTTCATTAGTTCACCATGTGTTTCCTTATTGGCTCGCATAGTGTTTTCTCAGAATCTGTGAATATGATAGCTGAGTTGGTTTGCCAGCCTCGCCCTTGCATTTCGTAGAGGTCGATTGATTATTTGCTTGGGCTGTTGTTTTCAAGACAACTTTTGTGAGTTGTCCTGACGAACCCTTCTCCTGCAGTGGGTGTTTGGCTTGTTGCTTATTTGTGAATTATTTGTGAATTCTCGGGCGAAATATGTTATTTTGCTGAGTTGTAACTCGACGTCTTTTATATGTGATTGTGTCGTGAGTACCTCTTTTTGGTAGCCCTGAAAAGGGTTGTTGCAATACTGTGGTGGAATTCACCACAGGCGCCCCCCCAAGACGTCGTGTTACTAACGATGACGTGCTCGGGGAAGAACTGGCAGGGAAACACGGAATTTTCCGTACGAGACCCTTGCCAGTTGGGGCGGAGGTTGCTGAGTAACCGGCCGTCCTCGCCTTGGAGTGGACCTCCGGCCCCGTCGGTTGCGACGGGCGTCGGGGTTTGGTCACCCCCGATCCGCACCTTGTCGACGGGTACCAGACCCGTGAGGGCTGGCCCCGCGGCCGCGGAGGGCTGGTTGCGGGGAGGGTAGGTCGGTGGTGGGCAGTTTGGCAGAGCGTGGTCACCCAACTCTCACCGAATTTGTTGGAGGGGACGCGCCCTCTGGCGGATTTTCGGAGATTTTCCTCCTGCTTTTCTGTATTAATTGAGTTTCGTGCCGCCGGTTCATTGTCATCCAGCGTATAAGCTGGTTTGATTTGCTGTTTGGGAACTTTTTTAAATTGTTCACCAATTTGCACTGTGACAGAGACTTTATCTCGTTTTATCACTTTGAAAGGCCCTGTGTATGGGCATTGCAATGTAGACAATTGAGTCGGCACTCTTATGTAGACGTATGAACATGTATCCAAGTTTTTGGGCATATTCACAGCGTATTTGGTGTTATTATGCTTTATATGGGTGGAGCGGAAAAATATTGGTTCAGAAATATTCGTTGATGTAACGAATATATCCCCTGGAAGGGGTACATCTATCCCGTAGACTTTTTGGAAAGCCGTTGTTTCTGTCGCTGGGTCCACTGCTGTACGCATTGCTAGTAGTACTTTAGGTAGTGCGTCGAGCCAATTTTCGTTTTGAGCTTTGATCGCTTCTTTCAGTGATCTGTTTCTACGCTCCACCATGCCGTTTGTCGAAGGTTTGTATGGTAGTGTGTGGGTATGTTTTACCCCTAGACGCTCCATTATTGATTGAAACAGAGCTGATTCGAATTGGGCTCCTTGGTCGCTGGTAATGTATTTGGGAACTCCTTTGGAAGATACCCAAATTTTAATAAATGCGTCAGTTATAGAGGATGTCTCAATATTAGTTAGGGGGACAGCCTCCACCCAACCTGTTGCTCTGTCGACCATCATGAGAAGGTATTGTTTTCGTCCTTTTGCTAATGGTAATGGTCCGGTTATGTCTATGTGGACATGAGAGAATTTCGTGGCCGTTTCGAATTCTGTGTACGGTATTTTAACTGAGCGTGTGATTTTGGCTCGTTGGCAAGTCTCACATGCTCTTACCCAGTTTGAGACGTCCGTGCGGAGTCCGTGCCAGAAATATCTCTGTTTTACTTTGTACACTGTTGAGTGTATTCCCGGATGACCCAAATTGTGAATTTGTCCGATTATCTCATGTCTTAATTCGTTCGGAATGTATGGTCTAGGGTGTCCTAAGTCTAGGTTACACCAAAGTTCTCCTTGCGTAAACTCCACTTTGGTGAGTTTGTGCATGTTTTCCGGCCTGGGAGGAGCTTTTTCCTGTGCTTCTAGTATGTGAAGCAAGAGGTTACACTCCACTGCGGCCGTAACTTTCGAAATCTCGGCTTCCGCCGGACCCTCGTCCGTTTGGGTTGAAATTGATTTAGTTTGTATTTCAACCGGGTCGAAGGGTCTGGAGAGTGCGTCTGCCACAACGTTTTGGTCTCCAGGTATGTGACGAATATCACTTGTCATCTGTGATATGTAGGTCAGCCATCTAAGCCTCATTTTTGAAAAATGGGCATTTTTTTTAAGCATTGTGCCTAGAAGTGGCTTATGGTCAGAGCATAAATGGAAAGAGCGTCCGTCCAAGTCGTTGTGCCAATGTAGACAAGCTTGGTATGCCGCGAACATCTCCTTGTCAAAAGAGGCTTTGTTTTTCCACTGTTCCGGGATTTCTTTGCTAAAAAAACCCAGTGATTGATATGTTTTGGAGCCGTCTTTGTTGGATATTTCCTGCTCTAGTGCTGCTCCGATGTGAGTGTCGGACGCGTCGCACACTATCCTCCACTCTGCTGTAGGGTGAGGATGGGCTATGTTTTTAGCGTAGCTTTGATCATAGCTTGTTTTAGGTTGTTGAACGCTTGGTCTCTTTCTGTAGTCCATTCAATCGGAGTTTTGTCGTTCTTCTTGTTCGACTGAATGGCATTGTAGAGAGGTTGAGCCATGTGAGCGAATTTTTGTGAACAGGCTCTGTAAAACCCGCACATTCCCAAAAACCTGCGTAAGCTACGTACGTCGATTGGCCGGGGAAACTGCTCAATGGCTTCAATTTTGTCTTTTTTAGGAGTTATCCCTTGTTCAGAGATAGTAAAGCCCAGGAAATCGACGGAGGGTTTGGCGAAAACGCACTTGTCGAACCCTACACGGAGCCCATGTTCTCCTAATTTGTCAAAAATTTCCGTGAGGTGTGCCAAATGTTCTTTGTAAGATTTGGACGCCACCAAAATATCGTCTAGATAGACGAATGCAAATTCAAATTTTCGCATTACACTGTCCATGTAGCGTTGCCAGGTTTGTGCAGCGCCGGCCAACCCCATGCTCATCTTTTTGAACTCATATAGGCCAAAAGGGGTGATAATGGCTGTTTTGTGAGCGTCGTCGGGGTGCATGGGGATGTGATAGTAAGCCGACTTCAAATCTATAATGGAATAGATTTTTGTTCCGTGTAAGTTGGCTTGAAATGAGCGAATATGAGGCGGAGGGTAGGCGTCTTTCTTCGTTTTCGCGTTCAGGAAACGGTAGTCGCCGGTGATCCTCCATGACCCGTCTTTTTTTGGCACACAGTGTAACGGGGACGCCCATTCGGAATCTGATGGTGCAATTATGCCATCGGAGAGCATTTTGTCAAACGTGCTCTTCACCTGGGCTCTCTTTTCCCCTGCCATGGGTCTTGCTCGAAAGTGTACAGGAGTACCCTCCGTAGTTATACGGTGGTATACCCCGTTGTCTTTCCATTTTCCTTGGAGCTTGTCCATACGTTGTTTATAATTCTCGATTATTTCGAGTATTTTTTTGTCTTTGACGAGTGGGGTGCTCTCTGTGTCGGAGCATTCGTCCCGGTGAGGAATTGCTGCTTCAATTTGCTCGTCCGTGAATTTCTCTTGCATGACGGCTGCTAAATTTTGATCAGCGTAGCTCTTCATTGTTTTAGTGTAAATATATTTATATTTCACTCTGATTCCGATGTCCCATGTTTCAAGGAATGGAATACCTAGAATGGCTAGGTCTACTTTTGTGATCATGAAATCGGTTGGCATGTCGCCGAGACCGATGTTAATTGTGGTTTCTGCTCGTCCCAATGTTTCAATTGGGGCGCCGTTTGCTGCCGTAAGCTTGATATTTGTTTTAGAAATATCCAAGCCCAGTTTTTTCGTGACTGTGTGGGGGAGAATGTTAACTTCAGCCCCTGTGTCAATGAGAAATTCCGTGCCGTGAATGTGACACTTGAAAAAGAGCCGTTTGAAGTTTTTAGACTGCCGGCGTATAGGCTCTGCTACGCTGGCAGTTACTCGTTTTCCGAGTCCTCATTATCTGAGGTCGGAACGATACTTTTGTGTACCGGTTCCGGTGTAGTTTCCTTGGAAACTTTTTTCTCTTGAGGCTGGCTTATAGCTGCAGCCTTTTTAGGTTGTTTGGAGACCGGTGTTTTCCATCCACAGTGTTGGGGATCTGCACACTTACGTGTCTCCTTGCCGAACTTAGCGTGGTTTCGGCAGATATATATTAATTTGTTTGGCCCAGGAGTCTTGTTCTCAGTGGGCTGAGAGACTGCCTTCTTGGGGCTAGAGGTTTTCATTTGAGTCTTGGCCTCGACTTCTCTGATATTTCGAGAAGGAGCTGTATTGCGATATGCGTGTAGGGTATCAGCCATGTCGAGCCGGGCGTTTGTGCCCACTTGAGCTGCGACTAGGCCCCTAGCATCGTTGGGTAGGGTCTCGATCCACTTTTGTGTGATCAGTGCTTCCGAAAAGTACCCAACTGCTTTGGCGTACATCTCGTGGTACGTCGTGCTAGGTTTTTTAGCGAGAGATTGGGGGTCTTCTAGTGCGAGCAATCTATCTTGTAGAGATAGCCCATATTCTCTCGTTAGGCGTTTCTTTGCCTCTTCATATGGTGCGTGGGGAGCCGTGAGATAGGCTGAGTCGATAGCCTCTCTCATCTTCTCAGGAACCCACTTATATATGGCAGAAAAACACTCATTTTGTGTTCTAAAGTTTTTTCGGATGCAGTATTGATCGAATTCTGCGAGAGCACGATCAATATTTTTCTCCTGGAAGATTGGCTTCTGATAGTCGCCTAACTCTTCCAAAAGTGTTTTAAAACCGCTCTGAGGAGAGGGTTGGAGCGTCAGATTCGGGGCGTAAAGGCCGGGAGGAGGCCGTATGCCCGCTGTGGTTCCCTGAAATCCACTATCTACATAAGAGGGAAAAACTTGCTCCGTGTTAAGCCTGTTCAAAGGCGGGGTCACCATTTGTAGTGGATTTATATATGTTCTACTTGGTGTAGGTAGACCAAGTGGGACGTTGTGAAAAGTACCCGTATCTGGGTTATGCGGGTTAGTCCCTGCATTATTTCCGAAGGAAATGTGAGCGAAATTGTCAAGGACATTTGGCTGGGTGGTTGAAACTCGTGGTTCGTTCATTGTTAGGCCGCGAGGGGCGCCAGGTTCGGTTCGAGCTGTTTGGAAATGCGTATTCGGGTGCTGAACCGTTGTGTAATATTCCGGCCTTAGATTTACATCTGTAGGAGGGACGGAATGTGTTTGATTGAAGTACTGGAAAGTACCTTTTGGTCCGTGCGGTGTGTGTAGGATAGGAGTGTGTTTAACACTCGGATCGACGGTGCGATCGTGAGATGAATATTTAGTATATTCATGGGTAGAACCGTAAGAACTACCTTCCGAGAGATTCTGAAAAGAATCCTCGATCCCTTGCGTGTGCACGGGAGTAGCTAACAAACTTTCTGAGGGTTTATTAGGTAAAGCTGCGATCTCGTCAAGAGGTGCGAGCTTTGGGCGTGGAGCTGGCCCGGGTAGTCTGTCACTACGTTTTGAATGAGAATCGAGTTTCGGATAAGGAGCTGGAGCAGGGCCGACGCCTGTCCCCTCGACAAGTTCTTTTCCCTCGAACCCGAGGAAATAAGATGGGCTTCGCTCCATCGAGATATCCGAGTGTGTTTACTCGATAGAAACAAATACCTTTCCGTTCGGATGAAGGATTTATGTAGAGGAGGGACTCGCTCGACAAAGCTCTATTCCAGCTTGATGTCGGGGTCCTCTCCGAGCCTTGATAAAGGCTTCCTTGGACGGTAAATTGGAGCGTATGAGCTATGCAATTTCCCGGCGTACCCCTCGGGCAATCAAGAGCCGAAGGCTGCGAGATTCGGGTGATACGGCTCAGGCCTCCCTGCGGACGCGACGTTTTAGACGAAGTCTTAAACGTGCCGGGTGGGGCCCTGACTGGAGATCTACGTTGGGCAATGAGTAGTGCAATGACTAGACTCGTAGATGCCAAGAAGATCGAGAGAATCTGTGAGGAGGAGAAGATATGCCTTTCTGAGTCTTGAAATGCGTGTAGAAACTTCGTCGAGAGATGAGAAGAGTCGTCAGCGAGAGCAGAAGGTGGAATGAATACGGAGGGCTCCGTGCGGGGTATTTATAGGGAGGTGGCCGCCTCCTGCCGCTCCCTGGTTGGTCCGCTTAATTTCATTAGTTCACCATGTGTTTCCTTATTGGCTCGCATAGTGTTTTCTCAGAATCTGTGAATATGATAGCTGAGTTGGTTTGCCAGCCTCGCCCTTGCATTTCGTAGAGGTCGATTGATTATTTGCTTGGGCTGTTGTTTTCAAGACAACTTTTGTGAGTTGTCCTGACGAACCCTTCTCCTGCAGTGGGTGTTTGGCTTGTTGCTTATTTGTGAATATTTCGTTCGTGAGTGAATATTTCGTATATTCTCTCGGGCGAAATATGTTATTTTGCTGAGTTGTAACTCGACGTCTTTTATATGTGATTGTGTCGTGAGTACCTCTTTTTGGTAGCCCTGAAAAGGGTTGTTGCAATACTGTGGTGGAATTCACCACACTGCTCATCGCAGATAATTCCCAGATCCCTAATCTCCTTGACTCTCATAAGAGGAGCACCACAGAGGCTGTAATCATGAGTCAGATGATCATCTGTTCTATGGAACGAAATTACCGAGCACTTGGAAGGGTTCAGAAACAGGTGGTTAGTAGTACACCACGCTTCGAGAAGACGGACAGACTCCTGCAAGGCAATAATAAATAAATAAACAATAAACAATAATAATTAATGAATAAACAATGAAATAAAGGAAAACACGCCAAAAAGACGTGTACGTCACGACTGTCCTTATGGGCATCAAAAGGAATCGCAAATCGTTAAGGTCCTTGTTTACGCGCAGTGGTATGAAAAGGCAGATGAGCTCGCAGGCATGAGTTGGGCCTGAGCCAGCAGTTGGCTTACCAAAAACTACCTTCAGAAGGATCATCAACTTGTGGGTTGACCAACAGACCACAAGAAGATGGTCCAATATTGAGGGATATGTCCACAGCAAGCTCATGGTGGTCAAACCCAACAACACCAAACTTACTGAGGCACTTCTCAGGAAAAACCGTAGGGAACATGAAACAATAGTCGGCCTTATAACCGGCTTTGCACCCCTACGTTTCCATCTAGACCGCATAGGGGTCAGACAAAACTCAACCCTGTGCCGACTATGCGAGGAGATAGACGAAACAGTATCCCACATAATCTTCGAGTGCCCTGCCCTCGCTTATCGCAGGTTTGAACTCTTTGGGGCACAAACCCCAATGATGTCAATTCGAACCGAACAATTAATCAAAGGACTCACATCCCCCACCAGAGGGATGAATCTCTTTGATTAAACTCAAAACTCTCAGAAAAGTACTATAAACAACCAGGCTTCCGTGCTTGGGGCCCAAAACAACCCCACTCTGGCTGTCCGTCCAGTGGACGCGATTTCGAGCGAACGTGCGAAAAGAGGCGAATTCGCGCGAACGGGTCGCCTCCCTTCAAACACACTGTCAACATCCATTTCGCTTGTTGGCGCATTGAAAAACAAACTGGTTTGATTCTCGTCGCGTTTGCCCTTTTTCGCCCCACTTCGCGTCTTGCAGTAGACGGGCTCTCAGTTGAAACAGTGTGTTTGAAAGGGAGGCGAACCGTTCGCGCGAATTCGCCTCCGCGCGAAATCGCGTTCACTGGACGGACAGCCTAAGAGTTCTCCTATACATCAACGTGCAGCGCTCTACCTCGAGCTTCTCATGTTCCATTTGCAAAATAAAAGGAAAATTGGCTTCCTATTCAGTTGGAAACCTGGGACTCCGAGGAAGTTTTTCCTGTGGATTGGCCTTTCCAAAGTAGTCTGTTTAATAATAGAGCATAAAGACAAATGGAAAAAAGTTAAATTCCGGGAAATTTTTGAAATATTAAGTCGGCTCAAAAAATATTGGTTTGGCATCAGGTAAATAGGAAATTTGATGATCTTTCCAAACAGTGTTCTTATTTTTGGGTTTACAGTGATTCTATGGCGAGTTATGGGCGTTTTAATGTCATAAAGTACAGAACACGAAATGAAATCTTGGAAATTAAATGGGTAGGTAGGTACGTATTTCAAAAATAGCGTTTAAAAAAATCTTTAAGAGGAATTTTCGATAAAAAAAATGAGCTCTAGAATCTACCTCTTTACACATCCGAGTGTAGACACCCTGTAGGTACATAATTGTCCCAATAGTAACCCTACACATGGGGGGGGGGGGGGTCATTGTGGGTACCTACTCGAAAAATATCCATTTTAGCAAATTTTTGAAGAAAATTAAGCTATTGCTCTTGCCTCAAAATTTGTAGAATGTGATTTTTTGAAAAAATTTGATGCAGAAATCTAACGCATTTTTCTATGTATATATGTATTTATATATGTATGTATGTGTCATTCCAGACGATAACTGTCCGTAGAATTGTGCTAGAAACTCCAAACAAATTTTAAAATGTTAAGGACACAAAACGAAAGTTTAAGTTCGTTGGCCAACATGATCGGATTACATCTTCGGGTTGAAATTTTCAAAAATGTAGTCAAAAATTTCAAAATAGCCTGTTTTTTGCGATTTATTGTGCGAAATTTTCAGCATACTAACATGTGGTATATTCGGAATCATCGTAAAATTTTTGTAGTGGATTTAAATATGTTTTACTTGGTGTAGGTAGACCAAGTGGGACATTTATATTCTGATTATGCGGGTTAATCCCTGTGTTATTCCTGTAAGGAATGTGAGCGAAATAGCCAAGGTCAGCTTGTTTGGCGGGATGAACTGAGGGATAGTTCGTGTCGCAGCCGCGTGGAGCACTGGGCTCGCATAGTGGGTGCTGGGTTCGATCAGTTTGGTACTGAGCCGTTTTGTAATATTCCGGCCTAAGATTTATATCTGTAGGAGGAATATGTTGAGCTTGGTTGAGGTACTGAAAAGTATCCTTTGTTTTTTGTACATTTGGAGTGTATTTGACACTCGGATCGGCCGGGTAGCCTTGTGTAGAATATCGTGGATATTCGGAAATCTTTGTCGAATCATAATGATTGACTTCAGAGCGGGTCTGAAAGGTATCCTCGAACTTTTGTGTAGGTGAGGCTTGATCTAACGTTTCCTTTGTGAATACGTTAGGTGAGAAGGCGATCTCGTCGCGAGGATCGAGCCTTGAGCCGTCGCTAGGAACAGCGGACTGGCCGAGCAGCGGGTAGGTAGCGCTGCGTGGGCTAATAGGCCCGGCCGCGCCGGGTTCCGCCTCCCCTTGCATGAGGAAATAGGACGGCCTGCGCTCCATCGAAATATCCGAGTTTATTAACTCGTTTTCGATACCTCTATGTATAGAAATAGAGGATTTGGAAGGTGGACTCGCTTGACAGAGCTTCTTTCCTTTGCTCGGATGTCAGGGTCCTACCTTGTAGTCTTGAAAAAGACTTCCTTGGACGGTAAATTAGAGCGTATGAGCTGAGTAATTTACCGGCGTGCCCACAGCGGTCGGTGACGAGCCTAGTGCTACGAAACCCGGGCGACACGACTAGGAACGTCCCAGCGGGCGTACGATCTAATGAGAATATCAATAGATGTACCGGGTGGCGTCCTGACAGAAGAACTACGTTGGGCAATGAGCAGGATGAATAATCACTGGACTCGTAGATGCCAATGCGAGATCTGTGTGGAGAGAAGGTAGGCCTTGTAGAAAGCAGTAGGAAGACGTTCTTGAGATGAACTCGGGAGCAGAAGGTTCGTCAGCGTAGAGCGTGTAGAAATCTTCGTACTTCGAGGTGTAGTCGTCGAGAGCGGAGAGTGGAATGAATTTCGGAGGGCTCCGAGCGGGGTATTTATAGGGAGGTGGCCGCCTCCTGATTGGTCCGCTTAATTTCATTAATTCGACTGTGTAATCTCATTGGCTCGCACATTGTTTTCTCAGTATCTGCGAGTATGATAGCTGAGCTGGTCCTCCGGGGTGGTTTCCCCACGTCCGTCGTTGCGACGGGGTCCCCGGGGGTGGCTTACGAGCGTCCGTCGCGGAGCCGACGACCTTGAGTTTAGACGGGGACCTCGGGTGGTTTCCCTGCGTCCGTTGTTCAGACGGGGTCCCCGAGGTGGCTGCTGGACCAGAGGTGGTTGCTTGCCGCCTCCTGGTTGGTTCGCCTATTGTCTCTCGTGTAATCAGTGTTTCTGATTGGCGAGTAGGCTTGTTTGAATTGTCCTTGTTAGTTTTAGAGGACGTTTGATTTTCTGTTTGAGTTTTCTCATTCAAGGCGACTTGGTTCGAGATACTTGTCGCGTCTCTCTCGCCCAGTAAGTGTCTAGGGAGGTCGCCTTGTATGTTATTAGTTAATATTTCACTTTTGAGAGAGAATTTCGTATTTTCTCTCTGGTGAAATATTTTGTTTGACGGAGTTATAACTCAACGTCTTATAAATATTTTTGTGTTGTGTCTACCTCTTTTTGGTAGCCCTGAAAAGGGCTGTTGACAAGAGGGGGTGGTTTTCACCACAATTTTCTATAAGAATATGTGTCTGGTTTCAAAAATTTCAAAGTTGAAAAATCAGTCAAAAATCGAAATAATCGAACATTTCTTCAAAAATTCGCTCATGGGGTCATGCTGCATGACTGGACTTTTTTACCAAGTGACACCTCATTTTAGTTTTTATGTGAAACTACTCGATGGTGAAACCAGAATTGTGATAGGTATCTTATCCCATTCCCCAGTTGCTGTTGCGAATTCATCTCTAGATAATCTAGCACGATAAATTAGGATCACATGTGTCGCAATTGGAAATCTCGAAAAATTCCTATTTTGCATATTGCACGTAATTGCAGCCATTCGAGTGATGAGTAATTTTCCCTCAAAATTTCATGAGGATTCCGAGTCTGCAATAAAAAGTGGGGGAGGGGGGATTCTCGTATGAGACATTATTAAATGATAAAACGCGTGATAGAAGCAATAGCGCCACCACAACGTGTGATATTAAAATCTGATTTGCTAAAAATAAAGGAGAATTCCATTTAGAATTTTTTTTATAGCTTCAAAAATAAAGGGAGGGGGGTGTCGATGTTGAATTGGGAAATCCTGTATACCTAGGGGTGTTCTGTAACTTTCGAGAAATAGACAACGTTGAACAAATTAACCGATTGTTAAAAATGCTAAACTACAAACTAACATTACTGATAAAGTTACTAAGAACAATTAGTCATTAGTTTGAGGCAATACAAAAAATGTAGGTAAGTACATACCTAGAATAGTTAAGCCTCAAAGTGTTGAAATATTGTTATTTCTGTTGGAAATTCGATCATGAAGTCAAAGCTAGAAATTGAATCTGTTCAAATTCGAAGTAGGTACCTATATACTATGTTTTAATGTTCTATAATTCCATGTGATCATGAACCTGAATGATGTAGCTCATTCAAGTATTAGGGGAGAGTGGGGTAATAACCCGAAGTCGGGGAATACCGCCACCCCAAATAATTATTTAACCACCTGAGTGACAAATCTTGTAGCCAAATATCGCCAACTTTAGATCAGCAGTAATGTTGGAAAAGTTGGTTTGGGGCTATTAATTTGTTTTCATGAAAGATAAGCGAATTCACAGTTTTTGAAGCTTGGCGTTCTAGTTTTACTGTTGTCCAATTTTGGTGGTAAGTAACATTTTTTCATACGATTATGTAAATTGTTGAACATGACGGCGTAGAAAAATCATTTATCTTTAATATACACCCATTACTTCATGATTTGTTTAAACGAAAACTGTAGTTTTTAATGATTTTTAATCTCGAAAAGTTTACTGGGGCAATATCGTCACACCGAATTCAGGGTAATTCCGTCGTGGCGGTATTGCCCCAATGCTCCAATCCAGTCTTGTTGGATTTTTTCAAAGTTTAAGTGGTAGGTGCTTAAGCATATTTGTCTATCACAGCCCGGGTTTGCACTCAGAAGCTTCAGATTTTGAAGCAAATTATGAAAAAAACATCTCAAGTAGTGAATTACAACGTTTTTGCTGGGTGTGTAGCAACTTTGTATTATGTATTTTTTTATTGTATGTCAAATTTATTTTGTTCAGAGTGATCCTCTTGGAGAACTAGGTACCTACACTCTTTCCACTTTCCGAATTTTACAATAAGCCGAGAGAAGGAATAAGAAATAAAATAGATAAAAATATAAAAATCAAAGAGCAAGCATGACTGAAAACAAAAACTAGACAGAATCAAAGCAATAACAAAACTCAATAATCAAAAGTGAGTAAAATAAACTGTAAACAAACAAAAAGGAAAACAAACAAACAGTAACATAAAATAATCAGGAAATGTGTAAAATAAAATGAAAATTAATTAATAAAAATGAATAAATTTAATTTTTGGATAGCAAAACTTCAAAATTTTGAATTTGGAATCATGATTTGGAGAATGGAAAGAAGAGAGAGAACTGAGGGAGGAGAGAGAGTGAGCAACTTTATATTAGTAAAGAACAATTTGCGAGACCCTTGTGAATTACCCCATTTTCCCCTATTTTGTCCTTATCCGAATCCAATGGTTTTTTTTATTTTGGGTCGGTAGATACGTACCACGGTTATTTTAAGTCCCTTCCCTACTAACCGTGATACCTACAACTCAGGATTCAAATTCCCCGCTTCTACGGGAACACGATTGTCACGACCTCCTTTGAGGGCTTTTGACAACCAACACTTCTCTGTGAGTGTGTGTGTGTGTGCCGTGATATTTTTAGCCCCTCCCGTGGGATGGGCAAACAAATGGCGACCTACTTGTGAACTTTCGGTTTGATTTTATGCTTAGTTCAGTTGTGTTTTTGTTTATAATTTCGTGATTAATAATTTGTGTTATTCTACCTCACGATGGAGGATATATTTCATTGGTGCAGAGATGGAAATGCGATGCAAGTTCGGGTTTGGCTGGACGATACAGAACATGATTTGAACCAGGGGTAAGGTGTTTTCAGGATGTTGTCTTGCTAAATGATTGACTCATTTTTATTTTTAGCTTCATAGATTATGATTATCTCTACTTCGGAATTGAAGATAACTAAACTCGTTAATCTTTTATTGTTATCATTTCGAGATTCGTACGTAATCTCAACCAGATTGTCACGTCAATCGAAACTACCTACCGACCTTGTCTCCATCAGGACATTTGTGTGACCATATAAGGCATTGACCTGAAATCTGCCAAATCTAGCCCTGTCATAATATTAATGGCATTTGTACGTGGATTTACTTGTATTCTAGGGTGATAGGCAAAGCTTAAATGCAAAAATTGATTTGATAGTCAGCTGCTCAAGTCACTGAGCTATCAGATTCTTGAGAAATAGTAATTCTGGAACTAGTTTTCAATATTTATTTTAGCATTAAATGTTTGATTCACATGTATATTATCGCGTATGGCTAACCATAATATGTAGGTACCTATGTAAACAATAATATCTTGCATGGTACGCATAACCCTCTAAATAGGAATATATTTACAATCTATAGTCAAGTACCTACCTACTAAGAGTTCACTCAACAATCTCACCTCCTACTCGCACACAAAGAATGAGGATGTTTCAGATTATTCCCAACAGCATATATATTATTTATGCTCTAAGGATTACCTAGTTGATATTGGATGATACGTTGATTTCAAATGACTTGTGGCGTGCAACCATAAACACTCTTGCCATAAACTTGCACCCATAAACACTCAAGTCATGGTACAGTCAATGCATGCTATCATCAGGCTTATGAGGACGGGTGA
Organism: Adelphocoris suturalis; assembly: GCA_030762985.1. Lineage (NCBI taxonomy): Eukaryota > Metazoa > Arthropoda > Insecta > Hemiptera > Miridae > Adelphocoris > Adelphocoris suturalis. Next base: position 115,125,300 of record CM061044.1, read on the forward strand.
GTGGAAACACAACTTCCACACACAAACTCACAATAGACAATCAAGGATTCATCCTATCAATCAAAGAAGGGAACACAGTGGGACATTCTACTACTCTTTTTGATGGTACTAAGTTTTTCAACTTCTTTAGAATGTCAATTGAATCCTTCGACGAACTTCATGAGAATCCTTATCCTCCAGCACCTCAAATTCGTGGTTCAGAGCGCAGCAAACTTATCTCCATGCACCCCCGATAAGATTTCTGTCTTTAAACAAATAGATCTAAAGTTTTGTCCCACAAAACAGGTCTTGCCTCCACTAATGAAATGAGAACATCATTATCTAATAAATCATCCATTTTTTTACACGCACTTGGTAGTCCGAAATCACAAAGCTAGTCCGTAGCGACTAGCGAGAACTGCTGAAATCGGTCGGTAAACAATAGTGTGCAAGCGTGCATTTAGTCACGTACGCCACTGTGGGGTCGGGTCTTCCCGGTACCGGCGGTCTGCAGTGGCACTGGCCGGCTGCTCACCGGTATTTTACCGGTATTATTTTCTGGTCGGCGTGTGTGCCAAGTCCCATTCCATACAATGGTTCACTATTGGAATGTGGATGGCCAGAAAAAAACCAACCGTCCAAAATCGGTGTGTGTGCAACTGGCTTTACTTATGGAAGGATCCCACTACATAGTCAGGTGATAGAGGAAATTGGAACAGGTTAGTCCCAAGAACTCAAAGGACTAGACTGTCGTGCTTTACAGATGGCTGCTACCTCTTCGACTGCTGAAATTTTCCTTGAATGTAACACTAGATGCTATACCTCTGTAGCGGCTCAAAAATATTTGATACCTCGACAGCAGTTCGAACTCGCGACGTTACCACTACCAGAAATTTCCCGAAGTTGCCAGGGTTATCAAACCTCTCTGACTGTGAGAGTTATTTTCCTGGAGTGTAACGTTTCCCCGCAGTCAAATACCAGCTGTCTCGGCTGGTTTGGGGTCGGACGAATGACGAAGTGAAACTGCAGGCCGCTGGCTCAGTAGATGCTCACTGGAACAAGTCAGCAGTCGACCGAGGTCATTGTCACGGTGTGTTTTGACTCAAGCGAGTGAGGAAGTGAAAGGTGCTAACGCCAGGAAATGTGATGTTTACAGTTTTTTGTCTCGAGATGGATTTAATTAGTTATTGTTTTGTATGATTTCGGGTCCTATTTCGACTGCGCCACTGTTACCCAAAAATATTTGAAACCTCGAAAGGAGTTCGAACTCGTGTCTACAACTACGGGAAAATTCCCGAAGTTGCAATACTCCAACGATCTGAGCTATGAGGCCAGGGTGATCAAACCTCTTCGACTCGTTTTTGACAATCAGGGTTGAATTAGTTGTTCATATTCCTAGAAAATTTCGTGGGGGCAGTACTAAAGTTTTTGACAGTTGCTGCCCCCCAACTTGTTAAAACCAGAATTGATTAATGTAAATCGATTTTAGGATGTTACAAATTTTAAACCATGTGAAAGAAGGGAGTCTACGAGTCCAAATCATTTTTAAAGTTAAAAAACGATGGTTTGAAGTGGAGAAATCTCATTTTGAATATGGGGGGGGGGGGCTAATGTACACCCCATTCCCTGACGTATAGCATCTTTCATTTCCTCACTCAATTTAGTAAAAACACACCATGACGCAAAGACCTCGTTCGACTACTGGGCTTCTTCCAGTGAGCATCAGTTGAGCCACTGGCCTGCAGTTTTACTTCGTCATTCGTCCGACCCCAAACCAGCCGAGACTGCTGGTATTTGGCTCTGGGGAAATGTTACGTTCCTAGGACAACTTCTGTAGTTGAATAGGCTTGATTAAATCGGACTCATAGCTCATCTTGTTGGAGCGTTGTTGGTAAAGAAGAATTTTTACTTTGTAATTAAGGACATGAACAGGAACTATGTCGAGTTATTGAGTATTTTTGGGTTGCTACACCATGTTAAGTATTATAAAGTTGGGCTTAGCTCTGAATGTTTAAATGTCGCCATTGAACGATCAGGAATTCTTCACCAACAGGAGCACCGCACCTAGCACTCTCAAAATGGAGGTTTATTTGATTCCCTCCATTGAAATATTATAGTATTTATATTCAATCATTGATTGCACGTTCTGGATAACTATTCTGGCTTCAAGGCTAGAAACATTTCATTGTCTTTAATTTTATGTTTTGACTAGTTTGCCATGATGTTCTTTTTGTGGATACTTCTGCATTAAATGAATTGTAAAATTATAGATTTAAGCACCATTTGTGTATTTCCAGAGATGATCATGGTTTTAGCCCATTACATTGGGCTTGCAAGGAGGGGCACACTAAAATCGTAGAGCTTCTTATTTCGCGTGGAGCGAGAATCAACGCCACAAACAGGGGAGATGATACCCCGCTTCACCTGGCCTCTGCTCATGGCCACAAGGACATCGTTCACATAGTATGTTTTCAGTTTCAACTCCTGTATTAAATAATCAACAACATGCAATATAGTATCGAGTTGGTTACTGTAAAATCTGTTGTACAAAACCAATATCAGCTGCTGTAGTTCCTCTGTGTAGAAATTGAAATTATTGCACGTGATCACTGATGTTTTTCCTTTGTGTTTTCTTTAGTTGTTGAGAAATAAAGCTGACGTAAACTTTACGAACGAACATGGTAATACGCCTCTGCACTACGCTGCTTTTTGGGGTTACCACCAACTTGCTGAAGATCTGGTGAACAGCGGCGCTCTCATCTCTCTGGCTAATAAGGATGGAGCTACTCCTCTGGACAAAGCCAGAGGATCTCTTGCTAAAAGGCTTCATGGTAAAATGTTTATTATGATTCTATGTGCACCACATCTGTTAATATTTACCTACTTCACTATACTTTTTGTCTAGTACATGTCTTAACATTTTTAGATGCATAGGTATGTGGTGGATTGGTATCTAATACACGTGTTATTAGCTGTTTTCCTCTTATTATTAAAAGCAATTCTGTGTGCTGCTTGCTGTTTTGTTGTTGTTAGTAAGTGATTAACTTGTATTGTTCTTTTTTAGAGTTGGCAGTTGAAACTGGGCAAGATTTACGGAAAATTACTTTCAAAGATCAGAGCTGGCTGGGATTAAAAACAAGAAGCAGTAAGTACATACTGTTATAATATTATTTGTAATACGTCTAATGTGTGATTAAAATGTAAAGCAACATTCAACTTATCAGATAAGTTTTCCTACTTCATTATGTGTCTAGAATTAGTTACAGTTAACAATGTGGTTTAGTTTGTTGACCGCTAGGTGATAATTAGCACAGTTTTTTGGGTTCTTGATAGTCGGTCATATTAAAAATTATTGTTGGTGAGCAGGATGGGAAGAAACATGTAGCAGAGATGTGTCATGACATTTACGTCATATTACAATCACTTTGCACATTAGTTGATGGAAACATAAATGCCGAAATTCATTGTGAAACTGGTATTTATTGGAAAATAATGTGTATCATCTCTAGGAGTATGAAAATTATGTTGAATGCAAGTGCATTATTGACATTTTATGTCTTTACTTTGGCACATAAACGAAAAAAGCGTTGAAAAAAAGCGTTACGGTTGGTTTTCTGATGATTTCCGCTTACAATCGAGTCTTGCTAGGGAAATGGTATTTCGTCATTTTTCATCCCACAAAATTCGTTGACCATTCGTTCGAAAGCTCTCGATTTATCCAACAATATTATGTTAACTACTGCGAAGTGCGTGGCCAACAAGTTGAGTTATGAGCATGGTTATTTGAATAATTGTGTTCACTCAGGTGATCATTCTCAATAATTGATATTGTGAACATGATTGCAACCGCTTGTTAAGTTCTGATGATTTCATTGTGCTGGTGTTTCGATGATTTGATTCATAGCAGGTGATCCGAATATTGCGAGAACGGTTTGATTTGTAAAGCGGTGGTTAAATCATTTTAATAGGTAATTTCCATACTTTACACTCTAGGAAGCTGTAATTTCGTATGTAGCCTCTTTAGGACATTTACTTGACGATGCCCAGGGTCTGGATCAGATGAGTGGCTCTTGAAGCTAATTTCTATGCTTTACAGTCTAGGAAGGTGTAATTTCGTATGTAGCCTCTTTAGGACATTTTCTTGACGATGCCGGATCAGCTGAGTGGCTCTTAGAGCTTGCATGCGAGTTTGCAACTAAAGACATAAAATGTCCCAATGTGTTGCAGACTCGTATACAAGCGTTTCTGATGATTATCGAATACAACCTTATCGTTGCTACGGATTTCTTATGATTTATTTATGTTTGAGACTGCTTAATAAAAATGACAAGGTACATGGCACAATATGCTATGTAATTACCATTAATTGTTTTTACTAGGGGATGCGACACTTTCACGTCACAAAGGAATCAACATGGCTGACCTGACGCTACACACAAAGATCGCAACCACACCAAGTGGGGAAACTTGGAGAGGACGCTGGCAAAAGAATGACGTCATTGCTAAAATTCTGAATGTTGGTGAAGTCACGCCTAGAATTTCTAGAGATTTCAACGAAGAATTCCCTAAACTCAGGTTTGCTACTTTTCGGTATCCAGTCCAATCAATAGGTACTACTAAAGGTAGCCCCACAAATTATTCCTACAACACCTTAGGCAAAAGTTACGTGATTGCATCAGTTGATGACTCTCTTATGCGATACAGGATTGGGCAGGAAAGTATGTCATTTAAAAAATCAAATCAGAATTTTCAATGAAATTAAAACTTTATACGTGAGGATTTTTCTATTTCGTATCTAATTCAATTATGTCATTTAAACGATGTCCATCTTTTCCACACACTCCTGCAGTAGAGTTGAGGAGTTGTCCATACATCCTCCCATCACGTTAGCTGGAATCGCTCAAATTTAGCAAGAGATACGAATGGAAAACTCATTTAGTATGTGGTTTTTGTTTGCTCATCAACTGTATGTATTCAAAAACTGTGTTGCATGACAACCACGGAACGCCCAGTTTTGATATTTGTCAAACACAAACGCACTTTGCTGAAGATTTCCGCTTCTTTGAAATCGAGACTCGTGGTTGCCTATAATGCTTGCCTGAGATATGCATATAATGTCAACAACGTCAATCTGTATCCCATCTCACCCTTCTTTGCCGTCCCCTGGAGGATTATTTCATTTTCAGGCATTTAAAATTAATTGCAGAAATAATTAATGGTTCAATGCCAATCTATTTGTCCAACTTAGTTAATAGAGCCTCTTCTTTTAGATCCCACTCTCTCTCTGTCATCAGGCACACCAGTCGAACTATATCCAAGTCCTTTGGGGTGGCAGGAGCAAGGATCTGGAATTCTCTTCCCTTGTCTGTTCGTGCGTCCCCCTCCATTGGTCGATTCTTGAAGGCTACTGTTGAGTATCTAGGCATCCGATAGTAGCCAGCATTTAGTGCACTCCCCTTCGTTCTCCTCTCCCCCTTCTTCTTTCTGTGATGCAGAATATCTTTAAACTTTCCTTTATCTTTTAATTATTATTTCCTTTATTTACCTAAATATTTTTAATTTGTTCTTGATGTTTTTCTTTTCTTCGCCACCTCATGTCTAATTTTGTCCCTTGTATTTGTTGTTCATGTGTGCTTACATAAACATATTGTTTCCTGCACAATAAATTATTTGAATTGAATTGAATTGAACCCCTCCATGGTGACTAATCCAAAAGGATGTCATTCACATATCAATCATTCCGAACCTCCCTCCTCTTGTGTTGTTTATGCTTTCCAAAAACATTCCTCCCTGTCCAACCCTGTATTAAAAATTTTGTGTTATGTTCAGAGAAAACTTGCAGTTTTGAGTAAATCGTCATGTGTGGGGTAGTTGTGGGCTTTGAGGAATACATTCTAGAGTTGTTGAGGGTGAGAAAGAGAGATCAGCTTCTCGCATTGGTTTATTAGTTTAGCGCTTTCTCCTTTATTGGCCTCGTCAGAGCTTAGATTTATATGTGGGGGTTGCTTATTGTTACAATTTCCATTTGGTAGTTTGTATGTCTTGTAATTTTCTCTATATAAGTCTTTTTAGTTATATCAGTGGTTAGGGGGACCCATCCTCTTGTCTTTGTTGTATACTGGTTGCTGCTACACCTTTTAACATGTTGTAGAAGGTAGGGTGGGTTTAATTTTAGTTTTAAAATTAATAAAATACGCAAGATATGGGGTTGCTCCCACAAGCAAGATGGGTCCCCCTAACCACTGATGGAAATTGTAACAATAAGCAACCCCCCCACATGTAAATCTAAACTCTGACGAGGCCAATAAAGGAGAAAGCGCTAAGCTAATAAACCAATACGAGAAGCTGATCTCTCTTTCTCACCCTCAACAACTCTAGAATGTATTCCTCAAAGCCCACTACTACCCCACACATGACGATTTACTCAAAACTGCAAGTTTTCTCTGAACATAACACAAAATTTTTAATACAGGGTTGGACAGGGAGGAATGTTTTTGGAAAGCATAAACAACACAGGAGGAGGGAGGTTCGGAATGATTGATATGTGAATGACATCCTTTTGGATTAGTCACCATGGAGGGGTTCTCAGCAAAGTGTGTTTGTGTTTGACAAATATCAAAACTGGGCGTTCCGTGGTTGCTATGCAACACAGTTTTTGAATACATACCGTTGATGAGCAAACAAAAACCACATACTAAATGAGTTTTCTATTCGTATCTCTTGCTGAATTTGAGCGATTCCGGCTAACATGATGGGAGGATGTATGGACAACTCCTCAACTTTACTGCTTTCTCACCCTCAATAACTCTAGGATAAATCTTCATCAGTTTTTGCTGTTTGATAAAGTGTGGTGTGTGGAAAAGGCTCGAGTTCGAACTCTGTCAAATTATCAATTATTTTAGACCTGTTACATTTGGCGTAGGACATTATGATAAGGACTTTGACTCGTAATCCCTCATGGGACACTTTCATTCACTCAGCTGCTTTGAAATCTTCTGTGGCTCACCCATAAATTTACTTCATTCGGGACGCAGTTCAAATGACGAAGTATCTGGACCTCACAGCAGACTATTTGCCAGTCTAAACACTTTCCAAAATTAAAAGCATTTGTCATCGGCAATGAACTAACAATCTGAATTTACCATACATGCACGATTTTTAATTCCTACTCATGATTTTCTCGCTTACAATTTTTCTTCTTTAAAAGTAAGTATAATTAATAATAACTCTTGAAACATGCGTTTTCACAGAATCTTCTCACATCCGAACGTCTTGCCAGTGATTGGGTGCTGCAACACTCCTCCTAATCTTCTCGTTATCAACCAACATATGCCGTGGGGCTCCTTGTACACCCTCCTCCATGAAGGAGCAGGTGTGGTTGTGGATTCAGCTCAGGCATTGAGGTTTGCTGGTGATGTGGCGCGAGGCATGGCTTTTCTCCATAGCCTGGAAAGGATCATACCTCAATATCATCTCAACTCCCGGCACGTGATGGTAAATAATCATGCCCTTCTCTCTTGTTAGTACTTAAAACTGACTGTTGTAATTCCTTCCTCTGTATACTGTCAGAACCACTAGCAACAATAAATTGGTGAGTGGTCATCATTGTTACAAAGGTTCCATGTTCGTTTCCTTTGTTAATTAAAATCATTTTCGCAGATTGACGAAGATTTAACTGCCAGGATCAACATGGCTGACGCCAAATTTTCGTTTCAAGAGAAAGGCAGAATTTACTACCCAGCATGGATGTCACCAGACGGTAAATGATTCACACCATTTAAAGGGGTTTTACCACTTGCTCCCGGGCCCAACGAAAGGGGTTTTACCGTTTGCTCCCGTTTGCTCCCGGTTGAGCAAAAGTCATGGTCGCCCTTCGGTCCCGGTTGACCGTTTGCTCCCAGCCAAAAAAAAAAAAAAAAAAAAATTGTGAGCTATCAGCGTTACCCAAAGGACACCACGAGGAGGTTGCTCACGTTGTCCCCCAAATCGGTACCGAGAGGCACCTCGTCAGATTAATAAAAACAGACCTTAATTTACAAATTATCCTGATTTAGAACTCGTCTAGTCAATTAAAAAACTCAGTTATTCCTCCTCATCGACGTGAGGACGCAGTTTGAAGGACACCTTTTGTACGAATTCGTAATCGGAAATTTCCCCTTCCTCGTGTCACCGAATATACCGCACTGCCCTCTCTTGTTTCCTCGTTTTGTAAAGTCTCGGCTCGTGGATGTTGCCGCCGTTGATGGAATGTATCTTGGCGTAAACCTCCACTTGAATTTCGTTTAGGACTTCATAAAAGTTGTAAATGTTATGGTGGGGACTGTTGAAATCTCGAAGTAAAAAACGTCATGAAATAAAACGTCTTTTCCTCGGTTCGACCCACCGGCATCGGCTTGCGGTTCCATTACGAGATGACGACTGAACTGATAAGAAACACTTGTGCTTATGTTTGGGAACAAACGGTCAACGTCTCTGAGTCAAGGCCAGGAACTTCTGAACCGCCCGGGAGCAAAGGTCAACGATCAAAAACAATCACCGGCACTTCCGCCAGCCGGGAGCAAACGGTAATACGCCCATTTAAATAAATGACATTTTGTAATAAATTATAAACGTTGCTTTTCATATGTTTGACATTACTTGACAATGACGTTACTTGTGGGTTTTGTTGAGACCTCAATTGAGGAGCTGACATGGAAAAGCAGTTAAATCCAAAAATCAAATTTCATAGGAACTCCCTCAGAACTTTTATCAGATTTTTGTGGACATAATCTCTTCTCCATGCAAAGGTCACACATTTATTCAGGGTGCGATCTAGCAAGGACGGGAGGACCTCAGGCCGTTGGCGTGACTGTTTACTTGCACTTTGACAAAAAAAAATGTTCTTTAGATTTTTGGACTTAACTGCTTTTCCATGTTAGCTCCTCAATTATCCTGTGTTCTGTTGTGTGATAATTATATTTTTGTTATAACCAGCTCTTCAGAAACGACCGACCGATCGCAATTGGGAAGCTTCTGATATGTGGAGTTTTGCCATTCTTTTATGGGAGCTGGCCACTCGTGAAGTTCCTTTTGCAGAATATTCTGCCACTGAAGTCGGCATGAAGGTAAAGCTGCTTGCATTCATATCTTTTCACTTTTGATTTAGTTATTGCGGTTCTTATTGTTAGATAAAATGATGGGATTTAGGATGCTTTTGATTCTGTGATCAGAACCCGCTACAACACCTATAGAAATAGTTGACCGGTTAGGGCTAAAATATCTTGTCACTAGACCCCATCGAGTATGCACTCAACTGTTCTATACTGGGTATTACTCACCACCCATTGACCCCCATACTTACATACATTTGTTATTGGTTTTCAATAAAATCATTTATGAGTTGAAATATTTTTAATAAGGTACCATAGGTTTCAACCTATATATCAATGGTTATCATAGGCTAAAAATATATTGACAATGAATCTGCAAGACCTCGTTAGTTGAATTTTTTCCGAAAAATAAGATTTTGAGCTACACTGGTAAAATACACATAATTATGTATTTACCAAGTGTCAGGGTGTACATGCATTTTCCATGCCGAGTTTCAGGCTTGGAGCTCTCGCCTGGTGAGTTAACCTCACATTGGGTACACAACATGTCCGGCTGTGCGCACCCTTGTGGAGTTAAATTCGAACTAGCGTCAACTGGCTACAGTTAGCTTTATTTTGCTCTCCCTTATTTTGTCTTGTTTGTATTTGTTACTAATCAAGCAGATAAGTTTATCTGTGTTGTCCGTCTTACTTTTGTGCTATTCCTATACCTATACGTGCAAAAAGACTAGGGAGAATGAAGTTACAATCTAGTCCTGTGGAGGCGCAAACAGCGGGATATGTTGTGTACCCAGTGTCAGGTGGCGAGGTTATTCCTGTGGGGTGGTTCACGAATCGTATGTATGGAAGCGTCAGTGGTCAGCCTCGGAGGGCAGTCATGATGGGTCAGGTCCTGGCTCAACAGGGACGCTGCTTTTTGAGCACTCACATTAGACCATAGCAGCCATTTACTATTTCATTTAATTTGCTTCTTCACTACTGAAAATAGAGAAGCTTAGAGTCCCTTTAGGAATTCAAAAACATTTTTTGAGAAAAATATATAAATAAAAAAATAAAAATACTTAGATAAATAAAAAATAAAATAAAAATAAACGGTAGCCAAAACCTTGCGAGCAGATAATCGTGATAAATAAAAAAATAAAAATACTTAGATAAATAAAAAATAAAATAAAAATAAACGGTAGCCAAAACCTTGCGAGCAGATAATCGTGACTTGGCTTTCACTGGTCCAGGTTCTCCATTCTTCCTCCACTCCATACTCGCTTGTTTGGACTCAGGGGTGTAGTGATGCACCCACGTTTCATCACAGGTGACAATGTGAGAAAGAAAGGGGTTTATCTTGCTATTTTCTTCATGGATATGTCAGTTATTGAAAATGTTGTTGGATATAGTTCATGAACGTTTTGACGTCCTTTGTTATTTTCTATAAAATCATTATCACCAATTACATTTTAGCCTAACCCATTCCTTTTTGAACGTCTGTTCCCAGATTGCCCTCGAAGGTCTGAGAGTTGCAATACCACCTGGGATCTCTCCCCACCTCTCCAAGTTGATTCGCATCTGCATGAATGAAGACCCAGGTAAACGCCCCACCTTCGACATGGTACTCCCGATATTGGACAAAATGAATCGATAAATCGAACAGTACGTATCAACGTACGTGACGATTTTTACTTCACGTTCAATTATCGAAACATCGATGTCGTGTTTCTAACTCACTAACTCTCCGGAGGAGCTTGCTAAACGACGCCGAGCGGCTACGGAGTACTTTCTAATCATTTCACACTAAAAGCGCTGTAAATTTGAGTGCGCCACGAATATTATTGGATAGTTTATTACTAACTCCATGTGTAGGTACGTTCTTTTTACACTGTCAAGTTAAGAGTTACTCATCGCCTTGCAGAGTGGCCTCAGATCGTATTTCGTCCGACAAAGAATGCGGTGCCTTTTTTTTGAAAAACCTAACGTTCAACGTGCAATATAAGAAGTGTAGGTGTTATTGATTTTTACCGGTCATCCGTCTGAAAAGTGAGTTTATTTGTTCTGCAGCGTTCAATAGTGTAGATGGAGTTCTATTCATTTGTATTGCAGCGCTAAATTATTGTTGAATTACCTCTTCAACTTAGAGTGCCTTGAATAACATGTGAAGTGCATAGATAATGACGTTGTTATAATTCGGTACTGCAGCAATTTCGTCCTTTGCTATTGGATATATGTATTATTATTTTCGCTTCTTATTTCTCACTATCTAGCATCTTTTCATAATGCACAATCCATTCGCAACATGTTTCATCGACAGCATCATACGGCTAACGAAGTCAAGTTTCCTACAAACTTCCGCTCTCTGATACGGGCACAGATCCGCTCAAGTGCTCTTAAATGTGTTCACTGCCATTATATTTTGAACCTCGCACAAACGTCTTCACGTAATTGAAAATCTAATTTAATGAAAATTGCACGTCGTTTCTACGTAAATTTTGATTTTTGATCCTTGTTCACTCGATTTTGCTTCATTAGAAATCGTGGCTAGTCAAGAAAATAGATTCAAAATAACGATTGTTCGTTTTACCAAGTTTCATCGGAGAGCTCATAAATACTAAACTGAATCAAGCAGCACTTCTAAGCTCTAGGTATTAAATGAATAGTCCATACTGGACTAAGAGCTTTTCTTCCGTTAGGGCACAAAGTACAAATCAGGATATTCAGAACTTTAGTTGCTACCTAAAACCAACATGACAAGGTTTATTTTATTTCTTAATAAGTTGAATCGAACACTAATTAGGGAGTTTTTGCAACGCTGAGTCGTAGTCGAGTGGGAGGAACTACAAATAAAAATGGAGCATTGCGCATGCGCAAAAAATGCTTACGGTTAGCGGCCCATTCGTTGTAAGAATAGAAAAATCCTATTCGGAGCTCATGGGAAACCGAATATAAAGATCCGAATACGCATGTGACCTGCCATGATGATAACCTATAATGCTATCAGATAACCTATAATGCGGGCAGAACTTTAGTTTGCCCTTTGTCGTGTATTAGCGGGTACCCACATCTTCAATAATGAAGCATAATTGGCTGAGGGGAAAAAAGTGTAAAATATCATACATATGTAGGCAATACGTACAGGTAGGTAGGTACATGGTTATAATATAGTAGGTACATCTTGATCGTTGATCATGTTCAAGTTCCCGAATGAGATTCTCCTAACCCAAAGCGAATTTCTATGTTGCCTTAACAACTACCCTTTCAAGTTCCCTTCCTTCTACTACATGTATTTCTAGTGAAAAAATTAAACTACAGATGAAGTTGTTGCTAATTTGATACTTCTTCCATTATGAAACAATACATTACACGTTAGGTAATCTATGACTCGGGCTTAATTATGGAGATTTGGAGTAGTGTAGTCACGTTAGTGTGACTTTTGAATCGTTTCATTCAATCGTACAACGATTCCCTATTCGTACAGTACAACTCTGTGGTTAGCTTCTGGTTTGCTTGCGCTAGAAAACACTTTTTGTAAAATGACTCAGCTGAACGACTCAGATGGAAAACTGCAAAAACTCCCTATTGATTCAACTAACCACAATATTGATGTACTTAATTTAAAAATATTCAAATTAAGAAAACTCAAATGTCACTTTAGGTAATTATTACGTATATTTTTTATATTGTTACACCTCCTGGATGTCAAAACTTGAAAATCTATTTAATCTACGAAATCTACTTAAATATGAACTGTTACTTAAAATGGGTTTTTATTTTTATTTCCTTATATTCGGAATACCATTCTGTGATAAATGAACAATTAATATGAAAAGAACCTATAATACACCACGTTGTCTTTAACCGAGTGAAAATTTCTAAAAATGATTCTAACCAAAATCAAAATTGCCTGTTATACGTTATTAATGTTAAGATGTTTAATACTGTTAAGCCATAAACATTGGTTAAACATACTATGAAATATTATATTTTAAATAGTTTTAGTACAACCTTGTTAATCAGAATAGATCTGTTATCACATTAGATCAATATCTTCCTCTTTGTAGGTACCTAATTTAGATGTTAGTGAATTTATGTAGATCATGGTTGCAGTTTATCTCGGTCTTCATCTAACTGTAGTTGTTGTAGTTAGTCTTCCACCGTTGATGTTCAAAAATTTAGCTCATACAAATCCCTAGAACCGATTAAATTGAACAAAACTCAAGAGTATTATGTAGGTTGAAATTTTATTAATCGTTGGAAAATTTATGATAAATTTAGAATTATTATTTTTAAAACTGGTCTTCATCGTGTCATAACCAATGCTTCTTTTTAGTGCCAAATTTTAATTTTACCGCCTAGTATTTTGAAGTTATGCTTAATAACTCGTATTTCTTCCATGGATCTTTGTTAATTTATTGTAATTTTATGTTGCTAGAAAATAAATTATTGTGCGTTGTAATTAATTTTGTAATTTTAAATTGAATCTACTTTAATTGTAACAAGTTAATGTAGAAATTATAAATATTAAAATCTGAATCTATTTACGACTACGATGGTTCTAATTTGTTCTGGCCCAATCATGGTTGATGTCTTGTATGACGATGTAATCATTTCCTTAGAGGAGAAACCTAGAGATGAAAGGAGGTAGCATGGAAACTGTAAAAATAACCTAGCGATCGGGGCCTGAGCAAAGAGCTTATAATAGGATAGAGAGTTTGGAGATAGTTTTCTCAAAGGGGCGGAGCCTACAAGCGTATGGTCGGGGGTAACCTCCAACACTGTTGCCTCCGTCGCGGCCTCACCCACCAGTTTTATGATTGTAAACTCTAAACTTTATGAACGCTCCCGCCATTGAATAACGGTTGTCTATGAAAATTCGGTTGACTAAGAGCTGAGTTCGAGTTGAGGCTTTATTATTCTTCTCTGTTATTTTCATGTTACTAGTTTATTATATTATTTTCATCTGTATCTTCAACAAGGTAGCAGTGGTATACTGTATTATTTTGATTGTGCTTGATTTCGAGCCTAGGATGGTGAAGCTATGCTGTGTTAGAGGATGCCATAGCATTATAACATTAAAACAGGATTTTAACAGGAACATCGTTATTTTAACCCACTTTGCCCAGTTTGATTATATAATCATCAGATGAAAATAATATAATCGAAGGAGTGAAGTTTGAAGCTAGAAAATTAAAAACCAGTAAAATGCGAGAAACAAATGCACAGCTAATGTGTACACCTATAATGTGTTGTTGAGAGAAGAAACAACAGAAGACCTAAGTAATCACATGGGAAATAGATAATATAATTAAATATTTATGAATTTATTGGTTCGGGGAAAATTCGGTTTTAACAACGAATTCGAATTGAAATTTCAGTAACTTACATCGATGCTCTGAAGCCGTCAATAGTAGTTACCTATCCAAAAATATCGATACTGCTATCGTTATTTCATTGGCTACCTGGTTTCACTCCCCGACTGGGCTGAGTCTCAAGTGGCTTCTTCCCCCTCCACGACCTGTCCTCTCTATCCTATTATAAGCTCTTGAGCGGATGAGGGACTCTCTCTCTATCTTGTAAGGAGATGAATACAAAAGTTGTTTATGTTGTTTTGCAGCGCCCAATCTGGGATTTTATCAGGGTGGTTATCATTAATACTGTAAGATTGTTTAAAAATGGGGCTATTTACAATGGATATTTGGGAATCAATTAATAATCACTAATTATTTGGCTCGTTCAGGGGAATTCGATACTGAGATCGGTGATTCAGTACCTATGGCACGGAGTTCACTTAGATAAAACACCTAGATCGTCTAGAGGTTCGTTCGCAAATATATATCACTTGGCAAGACACTTATTTGAAGATGCCACTCCTTGCTCCTGCGTCCATGTCGCCTTCTCTTATTCTCGCGCAGCTGCTCAATCCCAGCAGCAAGGAGACAGCATAAGTCTGCTCTTCTTTTCCGGTCCACAGTTAATAGACAATATCCCGTTATACGAGTATATATAAAAAAACAACCCCGAAGAGTTCATGTTAAAATTCAGAACAGAAAGCAAAGAACGAGACATTCCAGACCTAACGCGAGCACCTCCCACCCCACTGTCTTTTCCCCTCCTTTTGTTCCCCAAGACTGCCATCTGCGGCCGTGCGATACTAGCGCTCATTGCGGATATTGAGGAAATCACAGTCTGACCGGCTATGAGTAGCGAAGTTCTATGATTGTTCACTGGTTCTTGTTCTTGTACTCCTATGTAGACTAGTGGATAGCACAACAGACTACTGAGTCAAAGGACCGGAGATCAATTTTTGCATTTGAATTCACCTCCGAAACATATTATTTTTAAACATCATTATTTTAAGCCATATTTTAGAACATAATTTTGATCTATTTGTCTAACTAATCCGTATTTTGCTAAGGGATTGACTTCTTGATATTATGTATTTTTGAGATGCGAGCTTGCGTGCATCCAGATTACCAAATTTTACAAATCATTCTGATTTACTTGACCAACTAATCTGAATTTTTACTAAGGGATTGACTACTTGAATAAGAAAGAGGTGAAATAGCTTTAAAATGCAGGCGTTCAAGTTCAGTTCAGAATATTTTGTTTGTACATTTGACAGTAACTCCCTACAGTCACGGATATTTACACAGTTGATATTTACAGCATTTTACAGTTGGCAACGCTGATGGGTTGCTTAGTGGGGAGGAACAGGATGGAGTGGGAGTTGCCCGCGTCAGGTCTAGAATGACTCGTTAGCAAAGACCCTCTACACTAGAAAAAACTGAGCGAACTGCGCCAAAAACACAGGGAAAACTCCAAAAACTGACAGGTGCCCCCACACCTTCAGTTCAGATAACTGTACAGTTATTTGCTCAGTTTCGGCCTCATGAAAACCGTGCAGTTAAACTGAGCGTGTGTAGTAGGCCCCTTGAGATTTAAAACTTTCACGGGAAAAATGAACGTTAACACAGGAGTTAATTGCAGTAAAAATCGCTTCATAAACTACGAAGTATCAGCTGATATAATTCCAATATAATTATCACTTACCAAAATCAAGTTTATTATTAAATTTTCACCTATAAATGGACTTGTGAAGCGTAGGTAGGTGATTTATTTTGCAAACATAATTAACTTTCAGTTGGCAAGTAGAGGTACTGAAGTGGGTAGGTACTGAAGGAGTAGTAAAGAGAGGTGTTTTATTTAATTAACCTAATCGATTCCTCTTCGGTAGGTAGGTAGGTGTCTACGCCTGTGCAGTTATGTTTAGACAATGTATAAAACCTATGTTTTGTTTAATAATTATAGACAAGTGTTCTGCGTAGAAGGGTTATCCAACACAACAATAATCAACCATTTTTTAATAATTTGCAGAGTTTTTATGTATCCATACTTAGTATACTTGCATTCAAAATCTGTTGATGAAAAAGGTTGTTAACTGGGCCAATAATAATGCGATAATTATTAATCCTAGTAAAACTCAATTTATCATCCTTTCCAAAGAATCTTTGAAGTCCCCCACCACATTATCAGATCTAAGGATCGATGGTCACACCATAAAGCCTGTATCAAGTGACCGTGATCTGGGAATTTTCCTCGATGCACAGCTGTCTTGGAATCGACAAGTTTCTCACATATTAAGAAAGGTTTATAGTTCCCTTTACACTTTACGAGGTTTTAAGAATTTCACTCCTCCAGGTTTAAAATGGATATTAGCATAATCATTATTAATACGACATTTCACTTACTGCTGTGACTTGTTTTCTTAAAACTTATCATCCAAAGAGCTCCATAGGTTGCAAGTTTGGGACCACTCAATAGCCAGATATGTGTATTTGACAAAGGCCGATATAGCCACATTACTGAATTTTCTGAAACATCAAAGGATAAACGCCTCATGTGCGGCTCTAAAACGTAAAGACGAAACGTTGCATACGAGTCTGCAACACATTGGGAATTTTTATGTCTTTAGTTGCAGACTCGTATGTGTTGCAGACTCGTATGCAAGCTCTAAGAGCCACTCAGCTGATCCGGACCCTGGGCATCGTCAAGTAGGTAAATGTCCTAAAGAGGCTACATACGAAATTACAGCTTCCTAGAGTGTAAAGTATAGAAATTACCTATTAAAATGATTTAACCACCGCTTCACAAATCAAACCGTTCTCGAAATATTCGGATCACCTGCTATGAATCAAATCATCGAAACACCAGCTCAATGAAATCATCAGAAATTAACAAGCGGTTGCAATCATGTTCACAATATCAATTATTGAGAATGATCACCTGAGTGTACACAATTAGGTATTCCAATAACCATGCTCATACTCAGCTTGTTGGCCACGCCCTTTGCAGTAGTTAACATAATATGGTTGGATAAATCGAAAGCTTTCGAACGAATGGTCAACGAATTTTGTGGGATGAAAAACGACGAAGTACTATTTCCCTAAATATTTTCGTGAGCAATTTTCGTCATTCAATTTCCGTGACGTTTTTTAGCGAATTTTTGAAGAAAATTAAGCTATTGCTCTCGCCTCAAAATTTGTAGAATGTGAATTTTTGAAAAAATTTTATGCAGAAATCCGTTTCAGGCTATTCTGAATTATATTCTGAAGTTTAACGCATTTTTTTAATGTATGTATGTATGTGTCATTCCAGACGATAACTGTCCGTAGAATTGTGCTAGAAACTTCAAACAAATTTTAAAATGTTAAGGACACAAAACGAAAGTTCAAGTTCGTTGGCCAGCATGATCCGATTACGTCTTCGGGTTGAAATTTTCAAAAATGTAGTCAAAATTTTCAAAATAGCCTGTTTTTTGCGATTTGTTGTGCGAAATAATTCAGCATACTAACAATATTTAGCATGCTAACAAGCTGTATATTCGTAATCAGCGTAAAATTTCCTATAAGAATATGTATCATGTTTTCAAAAATTTCAAAGTTGAAAAATCAGTCAAAAATCGAAATAATGCCGTTCGCTAGTTGTAAAAATCTGCCTTCATTACTGACCACATTGGACATCGAAATCTATGAATATTTACCTACATTTGCCTTTAAATCTACAAGATTAGTTTAATAATAATAAAGTATGAGTACCTCCTAATTATTTTTAATAACTTGATTCCATGTTTGTCTATCAAAATCATAAACTAAAATTTCTCTAAACGATCAATAGCGACTGAAATGTCGAAGATTTCTTCAAAAATTCGCTCATGGGGTCATGCTGCATGACTGGACTTTTTATTTTATGTGCCATAGCAAAGACATAAAATGTCAAAATGGATAGGCTGTTCTTTGGTAAATCAGAATGATGATTATTTGATCAGTCAGAATGATGAGTATTTATACTTTGCCTAAATCAATGGTAGGCATTATATAGACTGCCTAGGCATTGTGTACATTGCCTAGCCATTGTGTCTAAAGAGAGTTAAAAGTTGAGGAATTTCATACTTTGCCTAAAAAGTGCAGGCATTGTATAGAACGACTAGTCATTGTATACAATGCCTGGATTTCATACTTTGCCAGTAACATGTACAGGGTGTCTCAACTTAAGTAGGCAAGACTTCAGGGATCAATTCTACAAGTAATTTGCAACAAAAAGTGCCTTGTAAACTTTTTCTTTTAGAGGCTTCGTTTCCGAGTTATTTCTTTTTTAAGATTTTTTTCGTGTTTTCAAACTTACATCACAAAAACAGCTCTAACTCCCCAATTTCCCGAGTTTTCTCAAATCTAAGGATACCGTTGGAAAGAGCGATAAATTTCCTATCATTCTGATGTAAATTTCAATTTTTTTGATTAGTTCTAGTTAGTGAAACAAGTGACCAATGTTTAACATTTGAAAAAATGTAAAAATTGTCGATTTTTCTTCGTTTTTCTGCTCCTCAGTGTGGAGGTTTTTCAGCAAGCACTCTTTGGGAAAAACTTTCTTAATCTGTCAGCTTTCCAACAGTTTACTAAAAAAAAAAAAATTTTTTTATAGGAAAGTTTTGGGAGAAAATAGCGTTTGAATGACAAAAAACGTGATTTTGTCGGTCAAAATCGACGTTTCATTTTTTTTTTTTTTTTTTTTAATTTAACTATTTTATTTTTATTTCATTATGCACAGCTGTATTCGACGATAATAAACCAAAAAAATAATAGTGGCTCTACCTAACTCATCTTCCACCTGCCTCAATCATAATACGACCGGCTACCTCAGTCAATTGTGCTTCAAAATTATTCCTCGGATACTTATCTTTCATTTGAGTGGGTACCTAATAATGCGGGATGGGTTGACAGTGAAAATGCTGTTGTGTATCAGAGATCGCTCGTGTTATAAAAAAATAAAAATTACTTCTAAAAAAAAAAAAGGGGGGGGGGGGGGGGAGCAGGTTTTCAAAGTGTCGCACTTTGAGAACCTGCTTTGATTTATTTATTCATTTATTTATTTTTTTTAAGAAGTAATTAATAATTTTTTATAACACGAGCGATCTCTGATACACAACAGCATTTTCATTGCCAACCCACCCCGTATTATTAGGTACCTACTCAAATGAACGATAAGTATCCGAGGAATAATTTTGAAGCACAATTGACTGAGGTAGCCGATCGTATTATCGTATTTTCCGCCTGCCCCTCCTATAATTATCTAATTTTCCTCAGGTAGATGAGGCAGGTGGAAGATGATTTTCTCGCAAAACTTCCCCATAAAACATTTTTTTTTGGTAAACCGTTGGAAAGCTGACGGGTTGAGGAAGTTTTTCCTTGAAAGCGCTTGTTGAAAAACTTCCAAACTGAGGAGCAGAAAAACGAAGAAAAATCGACAATTTTTACATTTTTTCAAATGTTAAACATTGGTCATTTTTTTTTTTTTTTTTTAATATATAATAATATTTATTTATGAAACTTTGGAAGTGTTTAAGATACGTGACTCTCAGAATTTTGCCTTTGAACTGGTCCCATTTTATCGTCGAACCTGGAGGTGTGGGGTTTTGGTGAAACGACTTCTCAATTTACTCTTGCTGCTGCTCCATCCTGAAACCCGATCAACTCATCGCAGCTCCGCCACCTCTTTCTTGCTCCTCGGAGACACATACTTGAGGCCCGTAGGATAGCAAAGGCCACTCTGGCCCTCAGCCACCCTCGCACTACTCCTTGAGGTCTTCCCCATTTGGCCATTTTTTTCACTAACTAGAACTAATAAAAAAAATTGAAATTTACATCAGAATGATAGGAAATTTAACGCTCTTTCCAACGGTATCCTTAGATTTGAGAAAACTTGACAAATTGGGGAGTTAGAGCTGTTTTTGTGATGTAAGTTTGAAAACACGAAAAAAATCTTAAAAAAGAAATAACTCGGAAACGAAGCCTCTAAAAGAAAAAGTTTACAAGGCACTTTTTGTTGCAAATTACTTGTAGAATTGATCCCTGAAGTCTTGCCTACTTAAGTTGAGAGACCTTGTATACATTTTGTTTGCCAAATAAATCTTCTTCTTCTTCTAATCAAGTAAATCAGAGTGGGCCTAATTGTTAATTTGGGATTGAATTGACAACTCTTTCAACAATCAAACCTTTTATTGTTCAGATGCTGTTATTTTTCGCTTGATTGATACAAAATAGAAAGTAGTAGATGCAAAGCATAAAGTTAATGAACTCGAAAATTTTCTTCACGGAAGAAAGAAAAGGTACCTTTGCTCGGTAAAGCTGATGAACGTGCTTATGGAATATTATATACTTATGGTAAGACTTCGATTGAGAAATGTGTTTCAACAATTTTCATGAGTCCAACGAAAATATAAGCTTTCTATATTATTAATAAGCCTACATTTAGGAACATGTATTTGAAAAGAGAGTGAGAAAATGTTCAGGAACATGAATAACACTTAATTTGAAACATAACGATAACAAATTATTTACATCAGTCGATTGGCCTGTTCAATCGTAACAGGTCAATAATCTAATATGTAAAATAGGTAATACAGGTACCTATCTACGAATAGTTAACGCGATTTGTTGGGGGGATTTCTACTGCAGCTTATTGGTGCACGGTTGCTGAACGTAATTCAGGCAAAATCCTTTGTTCCCCACGTCGGTGGGTGCTTCCACGTTGTCCGTGTGAACAACTATTCTGAAGGGTTTCACCGTACCTGAAACATACGTTATTATTGACTAGTAGGTAGGTATTTATACGTACATACTAATAATGAGAATCTGGAATGTTATCAGGCAGTTTCAAAAATATGGAAAGGTAGGGGGGCTTTGAGGGAATGAGTCTTGAGAAGCTTGGAACCAGGCAATAATTTCACCCCATCAAATCGACTAACACTGGTGAGTTAACTAACTTTACGTGACCATTATAGCCCGGACTTATTGCATCTCTTCTAATACTCCAGAACTTTAATAGTATGATATTATTAATTTCAGACTCGACCTTACATGGCACAACAATAACATTGATTCCCTAATAAACACAAATCTAAACACCATAACTGTAAGTACCTACCATATAAGCCACAACCCTAGTCAAATATCTGTAATACAAAGTAATAGGAAGCTAGACTAAGAGCAAGATATTCTTGTATATATATTTTTAGATCCCTAAAGAGGCCTGCTAAGGCGAAAGTATTTGGATGTGATGGATTTCAATAAAACTACAATGAGCTACCGCTTATCTCAAGACTCATTCACTCAAAGCCCCCCTACCATTGATAATGAAAGGCAACACACCGATCAGATCTGGAAAGCCCCGGAAATTGTATGGAGGGAAGTAGGTAAGTATATAAAGTAGGTAGGAACCTACCTACCTACTGTGAAATGGGGTGAACAGGCCCAGTTTCCCGGAAAATTGAAATTATGTGAAAATAAGGTTTTAACACCAAATTCTGGGGAATCGATAGTGGAGGTATCGACAATTCAATTTATCAGTGCTAAGTGTTATTCTTGTCTGCCATGGTTTTAATAGAAAGTTCCTAGTAGAACCGTTTGTCTCAATACAGGAACGAGAAACATTACCGTACCTTAAAGTCACGTCAAGTCTTTAACCGATCTAGTTGTAACGCTAAATCCATGGAAGGAGGGAGGATATTGTCCCTAGGAGGTTATTTGAGTCCATGGAAGGCAATTACGTTTTTTCCGGTTTGGGATCCGTTAACGTATCTGTACGGAAAGATGCGTCACCGTATCTCATTAGAGAGTTCCTAGTAGATCCGTAAGACACAATACGTCATGCGGTATCGACAATCCGGCGCCGTAACTCTGACGCAATGAGTTACGGTGTCGCATCCTTCCGTACAGATACGTTAACGGATCCCAATCCGGAAAAAAACGTAATCGTCTAAAATAACCTCCTTCCATGGAACTACATCCGTCAAGGACTTGACGTAACTTTAAGGTGCGGTAAAGTTTCTCGTTACCGCACGCCTTGTGACCGACTGATCTCTAGGAACTCTCTATTGCATCAGAGTTACGGCATCGGATTGTCAATACCACACGATGTATTGTGTTTTACGGATCTACTAGGAACTCTCTAATAAACTATTGATGGTTGTGTCAGCGTACAGAAGTTAGAAGCGAAAATTATTTGTTTTGATTGTATCCGCTGTAATGAATTTAGGACGCCCCAAAGGTGCAATGGGGGCCTAAATCCACACTCATAGATAGAGAGGGGTGTGACAGTACCATAAGAGATACAACTCGTACTAATAGCATATATGGGTGATTCTCAGAAAAAGCTCAAACATGGTGTCTCTCGAGGTTTTCTCCGAACGTACTGGTCCTATGGGTTTTTTCTTTTTTTCCTCTGGTTCTCCTCACCTCTACCTGGAGTTAAAAAAAAAAAAAAAACCCACTTTACTGCGGCGTTAAAGAATTTTTAGAGGGGTTTGAAATGCTCAATTCTCATTACCGCCGCCTGTATCTAATTAGTTTTTTAAATAAAAGTTATCTCCTAGGCCTAGGGAAGTGTTGTAGGGTTGAAAAGATTATGTTAAACTGAAAGCCTACATATAGACCTCCTCAGGAACAGATTCTTTAATCTTCTAAGTCCGTTTGGTGGTCCGACAAGTGATATTGAATTGTGTATCTGAAAAGAGTCTCATTACCGCGCGAGCATAAAAGATTCCCAATCCTGAACTCCAGAAAGGGAAGTTCGATCAACTTTTAACGTCTCGAACGGCGCGAGACCGGTGCGTATTTTTATTCATATCATTACCGCTCTTCTATAGTTCTGTTGTTATACTTATAATTATTTTTTTTTAATCACATGTTCTTTTACCATACTTACAGCCGTTTCAAAATAACTTTGGGTTAGACCTGTAATCCTAATAGAATGGCACTAGCAAGGTCTCAAAACTCTAATTCTCATTACCGCACATCAATCTGCCTCATTACCACCGATATTTCATTGTTCGGCGGTAATGATAATAAGCGCGCGGTAATGAGATAATTACCTTGCCTCAAGCCTTTTCAAGATATAATATTTCTGTTCGACAGGTACTCTGCTATATAATATAATAGTATTTTCTTTCAGGATGAAACCAATTTACATGTTTCAGCCATCACATTCTGCTCGAGACACGTGTCTCTGCGTGAAGCACGAGAACTTCAGGCTTCTTCTCCGTGGGCTGGCTCTTCACAAAATAGTGAACACATCGAATACCACACAGTTCATCAACAGCATGTTTTGTGAAGTGCCACAGGAAAAATGCTTGGAAAGAACCTGTAAAAAATGCCAAGACAAGACCTTCAAAATTAATGAATTTGACGGAGCTGTACAAATCAAGTACCATTCATGGAAGACAGTCAACGAAACTCGGATTATTCAAGGAAAAGAGAAAGTTGTGAAGCGTACCGTTAAAGATCGGATAAATACAACGGCAAAAGAAGCTGTCCTTAAGTTGGTGAACGACACCGAAGAGTTTGTGCCGCACATCCATCGTATGCGACACCAGCAGACATCTTTTTCTGCCATGAAGAAGAGTGAAAACGGCGAACTGACCATCCACATCAATTTTGCAGAAAACTACTGCTGCAAGTATGGGGCAGAGCCCCAGTCAGTTCATTTTGGAGCGTCGAGGCAGCAACTTTCCCTTCACACTGTAGTGGCTTATCAAAATGGAGAACAGATGTGCTTTTGCACCGTTTCAGAGAATCTGAGGCACGACGCTCGAGCTATTTCTGCACATCTCGATCCAGTTTTGAAGGCTCTGCTGCTCAAATTCCCTACTGTGAACACCATAAACTTCAATTCAGATGGCCCCACTGGGCAATATAAAAATCGAACAATGTTTTCCATATTGGGAAAATTGTTCCCCAAGTTCTGCCCCCTACTAAAGAAGATTTCATGGAACTTCTCCGAAGCTGGCCATGGCAAGGGACCAGTGACGAGCACAGCAGACCGACATGTAGCAGGGTCCCTCGACGTCACTGGACTCACCGACTTCATTGAAGTGATAAGGAAAGAAATTTAAAAAATTCAACTTCTTGTCATCACCGATCTCGACCTGGAAAACATTGGAAAGAGAATTTCTGATACAGAACTCATCCACCCCGTGAAAAACACGATGAAAGTGCATCAAGTTACTTGGAATAAGTCTTTCAATAGCCTGCAATTTAATAGTCTCTCGTGCCTCAGGTGTGGATATGACACTAGGATGTGTTCCCACTACGCAGTTTGTGGGCCAGTTCATCTAGGAGAGAAGCCCGTGACTAGTGCCTCCAAAGGCAACTCTTCAATCGAGTTGGATATACCTCTAGCCAGCAACTCAAAACAATGCCTCTTTTCTCTCCAAGTGAGTGAATTGGACTGGGTGGTTGCAGTATTTCAGGACGACCAATGGTATCCTGGTATTGTCGAAGGAGTCAAGGACGGTGTGGCACTGATTAATTTTATGAAGAGATCAGGTCCCAACAAATTGTTTCTTTGGCCAGACCCTCCAGACCGCCAAAATCTCAAGACAGACGAACTTCTCTACGTCATGAAGCGACCTCCAACTTCGGTTACTTCCAGGCTGTCGAGAGTCGAAGAGTACGAATATATAGATTTCTTAAAGAACAACATGTGAAGTTAACTAGTTCCTGTTACGATACTTGTAATTTTAAAATTGATGAACAGTTCCTATTAAGTATTTATTTGTTCGAGTTGCGTTAGTTTCAAATCTTGTCAATTTTATTTCAATGGTTGAACCATTAATGGAACCCCATTCGTTCATTTTTGATTAACATTGAAAAAATTTGCTTTTAAACACTGTTCAAACCATTCTACATTCTTAATGATTCTCGATTTCGGGTTTTAAAATGTTTTGTGATTTTGATTTTCCTGATGGTTTTTAGCGAATTCAAACTATGTCTTTTTCCTCATTTATTTGATGATGAGGCTGAAGGTTACCAAATGTTCAACCTTAGTTGAGTGATAAAATTCGGGTTCTTTTTGACCTGAGCTGTGATGAAATAATTAGGAATTAGGAATTGATTAATTATTATTAAGTAAAAGACTGTTGTCTTCTGATTTTAAAGACCAAATTTTTATACGTACTTGTCAATTTTAATTTAATTGAGACTATTCGGTGTTTCATTCATTCGTTTTCAGTACCTACCTGCCAACCTCCTAAATTGTGATTCTATATATTTGTATATATATATATATATATATATATATATATATATTTCCACTATATTTCCACTATATAGGTACAGTCTTGCATTGTAGGAAAAAAATCCTGAAACCACTACCAATAGTCTCATTACCGCATCCGTTTCTCATTACCACCTTTCAAAGAAAATGGAGTTCTCATTACCGCCACCCTATCAATTTTGTAAATTCAAATTTGTGGTCAGGAAATGTGAATTGAGCTCAGGCTTGCATCCCAAACACTTCAATATAGTTCCAGGAAGACTCACAAAAAATTTTAAACGTTTTGGAAAAGGTCCACTATTTTGAAATTCTGACCTCAAAAATGGAGCTTTTTCTGAGAATCACCCATATGCTACGTTCGGAGAAGATTGGTTTTCCAGTTCTTGGATCACCCATCCATCGCCAAACGCGGCCTTTCGAAAACATGGGAAGAAGCGCCCGACGCCCGTTGGGAAACAACGGAACGGCGGTAGTGCATTCCCTTGAATCTCGCGGGAACTGCCACACTCCCCCCCTTCAAAAAACATACTTGATTGAAGAGCAAGTATGTAAACTAGGTGGAATAGTTTACTGGTTGAGAACTGATGCTCACTAATAAATAGCTGCATTGGTGATTGAGGATAAAAAGGTGAAATTGAAACAGGATGGATTGTCAATGAATCTTCATGTGAAGTATTCATTAGGTAGTTAACCCCCAATCAAAGATTGGAACAATCGGGAATAATATAACTTGCTCAACCAACAGCTACAACTGCTGCTGCTGCTTGCTATAACTTGCTACTTACAGTAGGGAGCTGCCCACTTTGGGGACTTACGAAAATGGGAACTATGCCCTGGGGAATTAACTTGCTCAACTTTGGAGACTTACAGTGGAAGGTGCCCACTATGGGGACTTATGAAATAGGGAACGATGCCCTGGGTTTGGGAACAATGCCCTTGAAAATTAATCATGTTAAATATTAATAATATGAGGGGGAAAATTGAGAAATTAATAATCAAGAACCAATGAAAGTATTTATGTAGGTATCCAAGGGAGTATAATGGGTATTCCTTCTGGAAACCCGGGCCATGTTTCTTCTGAAACATTCACGCCCCAAAAATAGTGGATTGGATTACTAGGCGTCAGCCGTACATAATCCTAACCACACTCTACTACCATGTAATAAATTTAGGACGCCCCAAAGGTGCAATGGGGGCCTAAATCCACACTCGTAGATAGAGAGGGGTGTGACAGTACCATAAGAGATACAACTCGTACTAATAGCATATATGCTACGTTCGGAGAAGATTGGTTTTCCAGTTCTTGGATCACCCATCCATCGCCAAACGCGGCCTTTTGAAAACACGGGAAGAAGCGCCCGACGCCCGTTGGGAAACAACGGAGCAACGGTAGCGCATTCCCTTGGATCTCGCGGGAACTGCAACACCGCATACCATGAACTTCTACGTCCTCTGTAATTCATGGAGGGGCTCTGCCCAACCTGCCCCTCCTCAAACTACGCCACTGCGTCTATTTATGATTTATTGTATACTTACTGTATATTGTGGTGTCAGTCGTGGAAACTTCACTGTTGAATGTGCCGCCGCAGATGCGGTCGACGCAAGTGGGCGTCGCCGTTGGAAGACGTCCTACGTTTTGGGAACAGGGGATGATGACCCAGTCTGTGTTGCAAGCGTTGGGGCCGGAGCTACCGATCGCCGACGTCGCCACGTTCGTTCCTTGCGTATTCCCGGTCATAGTGAAAGCTTTTGACCGGTTATTTGCTGTGAAAATTCGTTATGAAATAAGCATGTTGAATGACAGCAGGAACCTACCTATTTTTTTTTTTCCAAGTAAAATCTGTTTTTTGCTTCCTCACTACCGAAGGTAGGAAATCTTTGCATTCTTGCAAGAAGTCGAAAATTTTTGTTTCCTCCAAAATCAAAATGTCCAATTGCCTTTTACGTTTCAAAGCTTCCTGATCAATTTTGGTTTCGTGTCTGTCTGTGTGTTTGTACCATTTCCTTACCATGCCCATAACTCTACTAAGCTTTAGTCAGATTTTGATGAAATTATCAGTTATTATGCGGGTTAGCTCCTAGATAGTCCCCTATACATTTTATAGTCATCGAATCAATAATGGCGTGAGCCCATGCGCATACGTGAATTTCTTATAATCTTTCTTATAGAGAACTTCAACTGTGAGGTGGGTTTCATCCAGAAACTTCCTAGTAGCCTATGACACCATGTTTTTCTTGATTTCTTACATTTTGGGAGTTAAGATTTATTCTTTAAGATTAATTGTCGGTAACTGGTAATTCTTGATATAATTTTTGCATGTTTAACAAATTTTCATTAGTTCTGTAAATATTTGACATCGGTCAACTTGAATTTCATACTAAGTTGGTTGATATAGTGTGGTTAGAGGTATGGGTGAGTTTTATAAGCGTTAGGAGCGAATACGTTACTAGGTAGGTAGGTGCCTACATCAATTTACTTGCTGAAGATAGTTTTTTCTCAACTTATCATTTTACCTGGGTCCATGCACGGTGTGTACTGAATTCCACAAAAATTCCTCTCCATCCTCACGCATGCGCTGTAATCCTGATTCGAAAGCTGTAGCCCAGAGGTTGGATCATAATTGTAGGTTTTTATTTGACCCGAAACACCTGTGAAGTACTGCAGGCATCCCTCTTCGGCTGGAAAGGCAAAATTAACCAAATATGAACGCCTAACTGCCTAAAAACAATTTTGTTTCTTACAAAAGTTAGTGAATGTGAGATCAGAGTGCGATAAGAGGACGAGAAGATGCAGCCATGCTTGTCTTTTCGAAACCCAAGCCCTCAGAAGAAACATCCTAGTAGGTATATATACCTACTGTTGTGTGTTTGCATCTTGAAATATTGTAGTAGGTATACGAACACATATATCTGAATGAGGGATCATTGGCGAAAGCAACTGCTATTCGGTACGTACCTAGTGAAGATAAAGCGCAAAAAAAACAAAAAAATTTTTTTTTTTTGCATCTATCTGCACATTATTTATAGGGTGCTCCCATTTGAAACAAAAGACAAGTTATTACACACTGCGCATGTGCTCAATGCGCAATTTCGTTATTTTTGTATTCTAAGGATAAAATACGAAGTGTGGCTTTGGAATATCTTTTCTCGTCTCCTACATAAAAATTAGAGAAAGCAAGTAAGCGGACTTAGTTGTACACCTAAATAGGATTCGCCTGTTCAATTAAACCTTTTACCAAATGAATCAAACCTTTTGCGGAAATAATTCCACTTTTTCCGAAAATGATTAAACATTTTCTCAAAACAATTAAACCTCAAGCAAAATGGTGGATGTCATTTAGCCTTATGGAGATCGAATGGTTTAATGTAAAGTGATCCGGGTGGTTTCATTCGATTCCTCGGGATAATATCTATCAATAACGAAAAAAAAAAAAAAAAAAATATTTTATTGCAAAAGTATTAAAGATTGGATTATTTTAGTAAAGATTTTGACATTTCAATACTTCAGTCCTTAAATTCGACCCTTCAGGGCTGAGCCAAATTACACCCGCCCGATAATTATTCTAGAACCAAATTTCACAAAGTTCGGTCTTGTAGTTTCGGATGGCGGACGGACGGATTTATTTTTATTTTTATTTTTGGAATCTAAATACCTTGAAATGTAAACCTACAAATTTCGGGGGGGGGGGGGGGGGGGGGGGGGATTTGATATATTGGTATATTGTTCACCATGCCTAAGTCTTCTGTAGTGTTCTTCCAAGTTTTCTGTAGTTCCTAATACAAGATTAAACTATTTCGCAATTCGTACCTTTACATCGTACAATAGCATTTTCCCGCAAGAGTTGTAATTATTTTGGAAAAAAGTTCAGTTGTATTGGGAAAATGTTTAATTATTTTGGCAAAAGGTTTGATTCATTTGGTTAAAGGTTTAATCAAATCGGCTATATATAGTTACAAACTGTTCTAATAAATTTAATATTTTTGTACAGAAGAATCCAATATCTCCTTCCAAAATGGAATTCGTGTTTAGGAGTCCTTGGGCAATCATGCCTTATGGTCTCCCCCCAGACAAGCTGGGAAGATCCTCCTGAGAGGAGACTGTGCACACAGTCAATGTCCTTGACAATTGCCAAGTACCCGTTTTGACCTACGGGTCGAGGCATGCGTCCTAGCTCGCATTACCAGCTCGCAGGTTGGTACCCGAGTTTATGGAAACCCACATAACTCCAAATTTTTGTACAGCTGTATAATATTAAATACGTGGTTTTGTTTACCTCTGTAATTGGAGCTGCAAGGGATCTGACAAACTTTGATCTTCCAATTCCTCGCCATGGAAGGACCGCTGGTGACCACAGTCAGCGTCACCGGATTGGTCGAGCCAACGCCCGCATCTACGTACACTTTAGGAAAAACAAACGAAGCCCAAAAAATTGTTAGCATACTTCATTATAAAACAGTTAAAATAATAGCTATGATACAGGTGATGACGTGATCAGTAATGATGCCTCACAATTGAATTCAACGAATACAAACAATATGTTTGAAATCTCATTTCCGTTATTTTCTTGTATGCAATAGCCAATAGATTTAAGTATTTCTACTTGTTGAACCGTTGAAAGGAAAACTACAACTGGCACAGGGAGCCGTAAAATACAGTTACCTATCAGAAATGTAAATTATAAGAAAACCAGCAAATTTTGTGTTGTGTCTTGTAACTTATCGAACATGTTGGTTGGTCTGTAATCTCAATGCGATTTTCGTCGATCTCCATTGAAGAAGGCGCCCAGTTTCACGCGCCGAGTTTACAGAAGTGGGTCCTGGGAGTTGAAGTCGTTCGTTCGCTGTTAATGAAATCTAAAAATTGTTCTAAAGTGTGAACATTGGTTAGTCGGTACATGTCATAGATATTAGCTATCGTTAGGTCGAGAAATTATAAAAGCTGTCACAATCGAATAGTTATGTATACAAGCAAAATACGTAAGATCAATATTATTAATTACCTACCTAATTGGTGGCTAAATTACCTATCTCACGCTAATTGTAAAACGTTGTCATTCAGGATATCAATGACCCTGTGGCGACACCAGCAAACGATGCTCCGAGCATGTGTAAAAAGTTAAAAAATAGAGTCCTTGCTACGAATCAATTAACTAATCCAGTAGCCAAGGCTGAAAATAGGTAGGTAGTAATTTCAGGGGAAGGTTTGAGATTAGATTTTGAAAATGTAGTCCATTTTTAATGAGCAAATCTTTGTCTGCCATCTCGAAATTGGTGGAATACAAAATGGCGGACTCGTAAAGATGGCTTAATTTGACCATTAGCGAATTTTCTTAGAAGATAAAGCTATGCAATGGCTCCAAAAATTTTTAAAATAAAAATTTTCAAAAATTTTCTTCATCGAAATCTGTTGAGGCATTCTGAAATGATTCCTGGATTTTAACGCTTTTTTATATGTATATATATATATATATGTATATATATATATGTATATATATATATATATATATATATATATATATATATATATGTATATATATATGTATGTGTCATTCCAGACGATAACTCTCGATAGAATTGAGATAAAAACTTCGTTATTTCGCCAAAAAATCAAGCATTTCAAAAGAAAGGATGAGTTCGTTGGACAACAATTTTTGAGCACATTAAATTGGTCAAATTTCGAAAAATGTACCCAAAAAATCACTAAAAATGGCTAAAAACGGCCAAAAATCGTTAAATTTCTATTTTTTTTTTTTGCAGAATTTTAGTCAAAACTAAATTTTCAACGATTAACTAGGACATTAAAAATTTTTGCTCAAAATTATGATGAAAAACGTACTTAAATGTCATTAAAATTTGCTAAAACATCTATAAAAACTGCAAAAAAATTTAAAAATCAAAAATCCCTTTTGAATCAGTGGAATTTTATTTAGAATAAGTTTTTTGCCATAAAATTGGGTTTTAACCATTTCTGTCAACCGAAATTGCTCCAATTTCCTTGCAATTTAACATAGTATAGTACGATAGATAGTTTATGAAAATTCGCTCATACGATCATGCTGCATGACTGGAACTTTTTAAAGTTTTTCTCTGATAATTCCTAAACCGTACACCCCAGGAATTTTTATACGTAGCAAAGATGTAGAGCATACAAAATCAAAACGATGCGACTCACAAACTATGAATAATCTCCCAAAATAAGGGAATGAGGGAAAATCGGACAAATTTTAGGAGGGTCTTCCCCCGCCAAGACTTTTGCCCTTCAAAATCCCTAGGGGCCTTAATATTGGTCTAATTCAGATCCGCCAAACCTCAAACTTTTCAGGATCAAATGCTTTCCAAAGTTCATATCGAGAAAGTTTTTGCACAGACCGTTTCCCATTAACCTTTTAGCGAATTTTTGAAGAAAATTAAGCAATTGCTCTCGCCTCAAAATTTGTAGAATGTGAATTTTTGAAAACCTTTTATGCAGAAATCCGCTTCAGGCTATTCTGACTCATATTCTGAAGTTAAACGCATTTTTTTATGTATGTATATATGTATGTGTCACTCCAGACGATAACTGTCCGTAGAATTGTGCTAGAAACTTCAAACAAATTTTAAAATGTTTAGGACACAAAACGAAAGTTCAAGTTCGTTGGCCAGCATGATCGGATTACGTCTTCGGGTTGAAATTTTCAAAGATGTAGTCAAAATTTTCAAAATAGCCTGTTTTTTGCGATTTGTTGTGCAAAATAATTTTTTCAGCATACTAACATGCGCTATATTCGGAATCAGGGTAAAATTTCCAATAAGAATATGTATCAAGTTTTCAAAAATTTCAAAGTTGAAAAATCAGTCAAAAATCGAAATAATGCCGTTCGCTAGTTGTAAAAATCGGTAATACTAGTATTTGCATGAAACATTGTCCAAATTCAGATTGAACTACTCTTATGGAAGTATCCCTGAATAACCAGTCCTAGAACCATATTGTTTAAAACGTAGGTAGTAGGTGCTTGTTAAAAAAAAAGAAAAAAGTAATCACAACTGATGAGTTTACTCTGTGAAATATTCCGTCCTCCGATTCTCTCGGTCGCTCTCTTTAATGTTTTACGCTCAACTGTTTTAGGACTTGATGTAGCTTTAATACTGACTGTGGCTTAGAAAATATCAGCCATGAAATTATGAAGAAGTTCTATTTATGTACGTACTAGCACGTACGTACATAAATCTCATGTCGAAGATCTGAAATGTCGAAGATTTCTTCAAAAATTCGCTCATGGGGTCATGCTGCATGACTGGACTTTTGATGCTACGCCCGCAAATATTCGGGGTGGAAGTGTCTTACATGCCCTGCTATTCCTGAGAATACGGGCTACTCAAGACTGCTTGGGCTATGCACGAATATACATATTGGTGCTCGCTCCCTCGACCTACCGTTTCATCAGTTTGTTGTTCCCTTGAATAAGTCAGAAAAAAAAAAACGGAAATTCGAAAAACAGTATTTTTGAGAAAAAGTGAACGGTACACGGTATTTTTCGTTTAACATATCGTATTAAATTTCTGAACAATTTCCAATTTCATCTCCAAACATAATCTGGTTAAAGTGATGTAAAGAACATTACGTGTAGAATAACCTGCTGAGCCATAATACGACGGAAGTAATAACAGGACATAACCTTGCCTGGCTGTTAATTTTTTTAGAATTTTGATTTTAATAATAGTCAATCAAGAAAAGAGAAAGTGCCAATAAGTACCTATCGTGTTCGTATGTGTGAGCAGTGAGGATATTCAAGTAACATGTATGTATGTCAAAATTATTAAAATTGATGTAGCTAAGGAGAGTTTTCACCTTATGGCTTCATAATTAAATGAAGCAGTGCAGGTGTTTTTCTTTCTAGGAATGACGGTAGACAGTCAGTTTTATGATTTTTTTTTTAATTGAAGCAACGTCCTGCCTCCAAAATTGGTGAGGCCCTAGGTAGTCATGCTTAAATTGTAGAATGTGCTAAAATTATTCAAGAGATTGTAGGAAGAGAGCCAACTTACTATGGTTTCCTTTGTTTGATCCACATATACCTGGGATTGGACTACCACCTGAGACGATAAAACTGGTCGTTGTTACACACGTTATTCACCGTTTCTGGCCCGGTGAGTTTGAATTCATCGAAATCAAGCCTGTGAATGAGAACAGTCAAATTATTGACACAACGCGAGAAATCATATGTAGGTATAAAAGGTATTGAGTTCAAATATTAAATTGATGAAAATTAAAATGTTTTTCTCATGCAGCCTATACCTACTCTCGCTAAGTATGTGTCTGTTTGTGTTCTGCGCTAAAGGCCGAAATTTCGGAGCTAACAACTTGCAACTTAGGCATCGAAGACCTTCTCACACCCGGAATATGCTGTTTAGTTCTTAGTCTCGATTCTACAACGTCGAACATACTTCTTAGAAATACAGGGTGGTCCACGGGAACCTGATGTTTTTCGAATGGGTATTACTCGGCAGGTAGGTGAAGTGGGGTCATCGGAAGGGTCCGATTCGAACCGTGGGGATGTGCCATTTACATTTAGTGTACAACATGACTGAGTGGAGTGTGAGGCATCGCATGTTCGCGTTCGAAGCTTTTATCAAAAATGGTGAATCAGTGGTGGCGACGAATTTAATATTGGCCATCATGGAGCTGTCCCAAGCCGTAACGAGATTCTGAAGTGGGTCAACGACCTTCGAACAACTGGAAATGTGATGAAAAAGAAGCCACCAGGACTCGCACGGCACGGGCCCCTGAAAGTGTGAGGAAGGCGTTGCTAACAAGTCCAGGCCGCTCAGTGCGAAAACAAGCTCAAGCATTAAGAGTAAGTCGTTCCACAGTTCGCCGTATTGTCAAACATGACCTCAGATTCCACCCATACAAAATGGCAATTGTCCAGCAGCTGAAACCAACTGACTTTCCACAACGCAATGATTTTTGTTTGTCTATGCTCTCAATGCTTGAAGTTAACGAAGATGCTGTACTGTTTATGAGTGATGAAGCTCATTTCCATTTGAACGGCTTTGTCAATCGGCAAAATTGTCGTTATTATGCCATTGAAAACCCTCAGCAACTTCATGAACGGCCCTCACACAGTCCGAAAGTGACGGTTTGGTGTGCAGTATCGTCCAAATGTGTGATCGGTCCATATTTTTTTTGAGGAAAATGGCAACACAGTGACTGTGACTGCAGCCCCTTATGTTGAGATGATAAACATCTTTCTGAGACCTGAGTTACGCAGACTTCGACTTCCTGATGAAAGCATTTGGTTCCAGCAAGATGGGGCAAACCCTCACACAGCTAAAGTAACGATGGACAAATTGCGCCAAATGTTCCCAGAGCCCTTGATCTCACGGTTTAGAGACATGCCCTGGCCTCCGAGGTCACCTGATTTGACAACCTGTGACTTTTTTCTGTGGGGTTTCCTCAAATCTCGTGTCTACGAAAACAAACCGAGAACGTTAGGCGATTCGAGCACAAGTTCACGCGATTGACACACCCTTATTGGAGCGCGTTCACTAAGAGTTTATGAACAGACTTGCAACATGTTACGAGCAAGACGGTCACCACATGAAAGATGTTATTTTTAAGGTTTGATTTCTTAAATGGCATAGTACTGACTGTAAGAATATGAAAAAATAAATTTTTTATGTTGAAAAACAAATGTGTACTACTCATTTAAAAACCGTCAGGTTCCCGTGGACCACCCTGTATGTGTTTGGTATGGATTTTGATAGTTTTGGTGCCTTGAATCGATTAAGACGACTTTCAGAGCTATACGATTCAATGCAACGACGATATCGTCAACAATCTTCGACGATGTCGTCAACAATCTTCGAAGATATCGGAAGACGAATCTCAAAATAATTCGGGAATTTGGGGTGCTGAATCGAGTGGGTCTCAACCACGTCAAAATTTCAATCTATCAACCACACCAAACATATTGTCTAGGTAGGTATCAATTTTTGGGTCGGCAAATTAGTGAATTCACTCGTTTTGGTTCCTATAGCATCAGTTGTAAAAGGAGATTTTTCATTATTTTAAACTACTTACAAATAGTACACTCATGGGAGTAAATCATACCTGTACTGACAAACATCTGGATGGGCCTTCTGAATAGTGAGCTGGCACGATCCTGTCCCGTCGTACGTTTGGGGATAATTCGGGTTCACGAAGTAGGTGCAGTTTTGACTGGTGGTCATTCCGCAGGTAGCCATAACTGCACAAAAGAGATTCAATACTGTCATGGTGATGTATTTGCCTCTGGGGGTCAGTTGACAATTCGGGGGACCAATGTGAGTGATTTTACTTGAGGTGTAACGGAAGATTTAGGTATTCGTGGTGGTAGCCATTATTTCTCACGGGAGTACTGGTATGAGGATGGAAGTTATGCGGCTTCCACCAAGATTGACCCTTCTCAGGCCCATTTAGACGTACAATTGAAATTAACTCCACTTGTGTTTATTGACACATACAGGCTGCTGGGATATGTGGATGCTGTCTGGGGCTCATGTGTGGAAGACAGAAAGTCATACACCGGGTACGCATTTACTCTGGCTGGAGGAGCAGTAAGCTGGGAATAAAGAAAACAGCGTACTGCCGCACTCTCCAGGACAGAGGCTGAGTACATGGCGTCAACAGAAGCGACCAAAGAAGCCATCTCTCTAGGCAAACTTCTGAAAGACCTCCGATTCGTCAAAAAAGAAGGGCCAATCACTCTAATGAACGACAATCACGGAGCTATAGAATTGGCCAAGAACCCAGTACACCACCCCAGGACGAAACATGTAGACATTCGTCACCACTTCATCAGAGGCGCAGAGGAAGATGGAAAAATCATCATCAAACACATGCCAACAGAGAGGATGGTGGCTGATATTTTGACGAAGCCGCTCCCGGGGCCTCGACATTCTATGTTGAGGGCAAGCCTGGGAATAGTCCAATCCCAGACTTGAGGGGGAGTATTGAAATTAACTCCACTTGTGTTTATTGACAACTAAACATGTCATAAAAACACATGTTGAGAATATTCCAAACAGTCTTGTGTTGTGTTGTGAAAAGTTTACGAAAATATATTTTATTATTTTGTAAACACGGGATTTCTAATTATAAGACGTACATTAGCTGAGTGAATTAAATCTTCTGAAAAACTTGACAAAATACAGCGTTGTATGGACCATGTCCTCCCCTATTTAACCTGATGAGGCCTCTTGATAGGCGAAACTATTTGTGTGAATAAACATATAAAGGAAGAAGCTGCATAACTTCCACCTTCATAACAGTACTCCCGTAACGGAAAATTTTCTAACGATTGCTGCATACAACGGAGCTGTTCCTTGGGAAATGTAACTCCATCAGTTTTCATCCCCATGACAGCTTTCATGTTCAACCATCGGTAAGTTCTCACTTTATGCAGTAATCTTACTTTGTCTATACCGTTCCGAAAATGAAAGTAGCTGTGGTACAAGCAGAGTTATTAATGAACTATATAAAATTCTCAAGGTATAACAACGAGACTTGGTTGTAACTAAGATGGCTTACTATTATGTTTCATTAACCAAGTGAGAAATGAAGGCGAATGCGGAAACCGAAGTCTTTTTGTACTTCTTAGAGGTTTTTTCTGGTTTTACATAACGTCAATTGATTTCATAAAGCAACAAACGACAAGTTACAAGCCGATTTTATGTAGAAGTTATAAAAAATGAGTGTGCAAACGTTTCATAAAGGTACAAGCTAGTGTAGACTAGTAATGCACTGTGAAAATTAACAAGTGTACAGGCGAATATGGACAAGTTACAAGTGTTTCCCCATCATTTTGAACAAGTCACTGTTTTACAGTAGTAAAAAATGGTAAATTTTTAATCTACGTCCATTCACCTGTAAACTTGTTATTTTCCAGCATTGCGAGTTGACCATTTTTCGGTGTTAAATATGTGGGAATCATCTTCTGCTGAAGAATACAGACAAGAAAGAAGCATTCAGCTTAGAAGACGCCAACGATTTTTTCGGCCACGAATAAACGCTCATTTCGTGGGTATTTTTGAGTTTAACGAGAGATTTAGGATGTCTTCCGAGACCCTTGAAAGATTCAAATGGTGCGTGACCCTGTGCAATTTTTCCTGATCGGGTATTGAAGATCTCCCCATCATTGAAGAACAAAGTGAAGTGTGAAGATCATCTCGAAGTTACAGATGACATTCCTAACCCAGCAGCATTAAGACTTGATGAACTGAATAATCATTTCCGCTGAATGAAGGAGAAAAATCCGATTATGCCAGCCATCAGAATAAGTTGAAATCAAATACACACTTTTTCCACTTTTCAGTTTATATTTTGTCTGACTTCCAATCATCCCATCCGAGGGCGGAGGGTAGGCACTTGGAAATGTTTTGCCAAGTGACATATTGTTTTAAAATTTATTTAGTTCTGAACAATATGGCAATTCCTCATTCCGTTTTCTGTCTGAAGCTGGTGAATAATGAAGAAGCGCGATTTTTCCTTTATGCCAATCACATTTTTAAAATGAAATGTTGAGATGTCACCCGGAAAAAATTTTGAAAACAATATTTTCCAAGTACCTACCCGAACACCCACCTACCCAAACCCCAAAACCGCTTTCAAAGTTTCACTTTGATATCTGATATATTTTTTTGAGCTCATGGTGACTTTCGATTGGGGCATTGGAAGCTAACCTGTGGGCATAGTTTCATAAGAATTCTATAATACCCAAATTCCATAAACAAAGTGCGAGGTCCTTTGTTGTTGAGATCAATACATTTTCGTTTCTTTTATAACATTATAAGTATAAAGGGGTAAATTTCTGAATTAAACTTAATTATTCATATTAAATGAACTAATTGTTAAAGTAATGGAAGACTTACAAAGGCAGCAGACTCCAAAGTCTTTGGCGCAGTTGCCGCTCGCAAGGCCGCCACGCGCTGAACATTCCGCTGCCGTCGTGCAGGTCCCATTCTCACCAGAAGCGGACATACAAACGTTGTTATCAAACTGAACGACTGTCAGAACTGATAAAACTGAAAGAAAAAAAAATTAACAATTGGAGTTGGAATTTTTTATTCTTCGAGTGTAAATTACTAAAATTACAACTTAAAGAAGCAATAGTCGGGTTGTTTTCATACTTTAGCAATTCAATAGGTAGTTTCATCAAGAAGGCTTAGCTTTAATTAAGTACTATTTGGAAATGAGATAAACGATCACGCACGTGTGAAGCGAAAAGTTACGGAAGCTTTGAGGTGGACAATTTCGGTTTTCGGAGTGAAGTGTTAATTATTAGGTAGATATGATATATTCATTCCTGCCGCTCAAGTTCCATCAATGACTCAGTCCGTTTGAGGATATAATAATATATATAATTCACAACGGAAGTTAATGAAAAAACGATGTCTATTTCCACGAAAAATAAAGTTACAATGTTAAATCGATTTTGGAGGTTGGGCCATCATCAGTAATAAACAATAACTTCATAATATATTTAAATAGAAGGAGTGCTGTTTCGATGGACTGATGATGATGTCTTTGCATTGAAACCACTCACCCCCGGTACTCGACTTGCTAGTGATTCCTCCGAAAGGTACGTAAATGATAGCTTCGTTCTCAGTGCGCGTTCTGACAGGGTTTGTTCGGACACGTGGTTCCGAACCAGTTCGGAATTCATCTAGTTCGGAATCGAACTGCAAAGGGAGGGGATGGGAACCGGTTCAGAACTCTTAGTTCTGAACTCCCAGTCCGAACGCCTTTTCGTGTAGTTCGGAATTGATAACCTGATAACCTCTCCGTCTTTTTCCCAAAACGTGGTTACATGTTTGTAATTTGTGTTATAAAAACTATAACTCAATATTTTTGTTATACTTTATCAAGTCTGTTAACCGCCTGTTAATGTTTATGAGGCCTGTTAGTATCTTGTGATACTACATTTAAGCAGCAATACCTAAATTGTTATTCAATAAAATGTTTTGAATTTAATTGCGTACTTTCGGGTTCAATGAATTTCCGCCCAAGGTTTGACTTTGATGTGTTTTGAAAATGGCTACTGAACGCATAAATCTGAACTAAACCTCTTTATCATTAGTTGAGAGTTGCCCTGTCAGGAACTGAACTTGACCTCGGTAACTCCTATGAATTTCATTGATATCCCTCGAGCCATTTTGGAGAATAGACCAAAAAGTGCTAAAACCGATTATCCCCCCCCCCCCCCCCCAAATTGGCCATTTAACAACTTTTTGCTAATTAGGTAAGTACCTACCAGTCTTGCGGGATGAGGGGAACTGAATATAATTTGCACCCAGAAGAAGAATAACTCCTATGAATTTCATCAAAATCCCTAGAGGCGTTTAAGAGAAAAGGCAACAACTGCTAAAAAAGACGTTTTTTCACATACTTCGATTTGTTAACCTTAAAATAATAATTTTAGGATATTTTAAGTAGGGGTATAAAAACCCATCTCTAGAATCGGAATGTTTTTATGTCGTACCGTAAGGTCGCAATCGTGTACCTATACGAGTTACTTACAGTTGTATGAAACGTTAAGGGCAAGATAAATTGAAATAATATGGAGTTGAGATTGAGTACAAAAGTTCCATTCCCCTAGCAACGGCTGGATTGTACGTAAAACCTCCTTAGGATTGAGGTAAATTCCCCTAGCAACGACTCGGTTGTAAGCGGAAATCATCAGAATTTCATGTCGACATCACCCTCGTTCTAAAGAAAACGCTTGCATACGAGTCTGCAACGCATTGGGACATTTTCATGTGTTTACCTATGAATGGTCAACGTCATTTCTGATGGTCATAATCATCGTTGTGGCCACTTGGGACAATTTTTTTCGTGACGATTTTTTTGTTATGTGCCATATGAAAGACATGAAAATGTCAAAAACATCAGGTAGAAATGTGAGCGCGAGAACGTGAAATAAGAAGGCTGATGACAACTTGAAAGTTTGGCGGGAGGTACGTGCATACGGGGCGGGGCCAAGCTTGTTTACTGCGCATGTCTAGAACTATTAGTTCTGGAAAAAAGACAGAACTGGTTCGGAATGGTAACGAACTACTACGTCCGAACAACGAACTGCTAGTTCGAGGTCTTCCAGAACTGGTTCTCGTGTTGTCCGAACAGCCAAAAGTGGGCGTGTCCAGTTACGAACAGTTACGAACTACGTGTCCGAACAAACCCTCAGTTCTCGAACTCATCAGAACTGGGACGAAAAATGGAACTGGGGGCGTACCGGAACTTGTGGAACCGCGTTCTACACTGCGAACGACTTCAGAACGGTAATGGTGGAGGGTACTGTCCTGAAAACGGTGGGCTAACTCCTCTGCGAGCCCACGGCTTATTCTAACATGGTAAACAAACTCTTGGTCGTCGAATCTTGACACAATTTCGTCGAAAAAATTCGAGTTTCGTGGATGTAGACGAGATCCAACTACTACTTCAATCTCGTCCTCATCGTCTACAAACCATGAAACTTCACCAACATCGTCGAAAATATCGCTTTCCGAAC
Source organism: Adelphocoris suturalis (assembly GCA_030762985.1). NCBI lineage: Eukaryota > Metazoa > Arthropoda > Insecta > Hemiptera > Miridae > Adelphocoris > Adelphocoris suturalis. The sequence continues at coordinate 115,166,488 of CM061044.1, forward strand.
TTGACGAGCTACTAGTTGACATTTCGATGAAGAAATTGAAATGAAGAACATCGAACAACATAGGTAACAAAGCGAAATTTTACAGGGAAAATTACAGGAAACACAGGCAACCAAAGCCGAAGAGAGCGTATTGTTTACTCCACGAGCTCCAAAAAATTGTGAAATGCGCATGCGTTAACTACGTCCTTGCGTTCGGGTTCTGACAGTTCCGAATAAAATCGGGGACTGTCAAAACCGTTCGGAACTGGGTTCGCAAAACACGGAACTGGTTTCTCGGAACTGGGCGTTCTGGCACAGCGAACGACAAAACTCGACTGCGCTTGCCCAGAACCGTTCCGAACTGGCAGAACGCACACTGAACGAAGCTGATAAGTTTCGGAAAAAAATGTAATGACAATGTCAGGAATTATTCGCTGCAGTTTTTAGGAGGTTCCATATGAGTTGCATCTTCATTGTAACATTCGGAGTGTGCACGCATGAGCGAAAAATAATTTCATGTACGAGCTATTTTTCAAGATCTAATGACCCGATTCGGCTCATAATTTGAGGGCAACGGAAGAGCCGTCTCAAGGTGATTGGTTATGAATACCAACGCCAAAATTGTTACTGTTATCAGGTTATTTAACACATCAGATTCACAATCATCTTGTTTTTTTCCTTTTGGTTGTGCTTTTTATGGTACGTAAAAGCATATAACCAGTGCATTGGAATAAGAATAGAATATTACGTGTTGTTTTTCAGTGTCATTAAAGAATTATTCCAGCGTTTTTTTATGAATTTCAATAGCTGTTTGTAGGTATTCCACAACACTTGAAAGCTCATCCTTATAAAATGGACAAATGGAGAGTTCGTGTTACATATCTTCAGTGAAATCTTCGCAAAACGCTGCAAATTATTTCACAAAGGTTTATTATTTTTTCAATTGAGGATGATCGTAGTTTTAGTTGGCTTGCGTACGTCATAAGGCCCGTCCAGACTCCTCGGCGTGTCCTATTTCGAGTTGCCACAACCTATACTTCTATAATTATATACGCATGTTTATATTTCTCGATTTGAGCTCCTATCTATTCAAATAGTTATTGCCTTAATAATATCATTGTCTAAGTACGTACGAAAAGTCGAGAGGATATGTTATTAAATATGCGTAAGAAAAGCATTGGTATTAACACACAAATATGACCTAGGAAAAAACATATATTCATGCCTCGAAGGAACGCTGTACCAACCTCATGGTGTCGCGGCGCCTCCTCTCACTCCCCCCCCCGCTCACCACCATCATTACCCACCGTGACCCCCTGCCAAGCGTGCCAGGCGTGCGTCTAACACGTCCTAAAACACACTTTTTCCTCCGTTTTTGGCCCATAGCATCTATGCGAGTAAAGCGATCGGGATGGTTAAACGTTAGGACCAACTAGACCCCAAATGGAGTCTGTAGTGGATTTAAATATGTTTTACTTGGTGTAGGTAGACCAAGTGGGACATTTATATTCTGATTATGCGGGTTGGTCCCTGGGGTGTTTGTGTTTGACCCGTATTCCGATATCCCAAGACTCGAGGAATGGTATACCTAGGATCGCTAGATCAACTTTCGTGATCATAAAATCGGTGGTCATGTCTCCGAGGCCGATGTTAATTGTCGTGTCAGCACGCCCTAGTGTGTCTATAGGGGCTCCGTTAGCTGCTGTGAGCTTTACGTTGGACTTACGAATTTTTAAGCCCAATTTTTTGGTGACATTGTGGGGCAGAATGTTCACTTCTGCTCCCGTGTCGATGAGAAATTCAGTGCCATTTAGTTTGCACTTGAAAAAAAGCCTTTTATACTCATTAGACTGCCGGTGTATAGGCTCAGATACACTGGCAGTTATTCGTTTTCCGAACTCTCTACGTCGGAGGTTGGAACGGTACTTTCTTGTACCGATCTCTGAGTATTTTCGTTTGAAACCCAGGTTTTAGGCTGGCTTATAGGCGCTGCCTTTTTGCTAGTTTTGGAGGCAGTGTTTGCCTTCCAAGTGCAGTGTTCTGGGTCTGCACATTTGCGAGTTTCGCTACCGAAACGTGCGTGGTTTCGACAGACATAGGCCGTCGGTTTGTGAGGCTTACTCTCTACTGGTTGGGGTTTGAACTCAGCTTGTTGTGAGAGGGCCTTTTTGAAACCAGTTTTCATGGGTTTCGGGGTAGATTCTACTCCTCGTATGTTGAGAGAGGGGTTCTCTGTTCTGTACGCGTGTAGCGTATCAGCTAGGTCGAGCCGGGCGGTCGTGGTAGGCTGAGCTGCGACCATACCTCGTGCTTCGATAGGTAGAGTTTCGATCCACTTTTGAGTGATCAGAGCCTCTGAGAAGTACCCAACAGCTTTAGAGTACATTTCGTGGTACTTGGTGCTGGGTTTTTTTGGCGAGAGATGCGGGGTCCTCGAGTGCGAGGAGCCTGTCCTGTAAGGACAACCCGTATTCTCGCTGTAGGCGCTGTTTGGCCTCTTCATAAGGTGCGTGGGGTGCCGTGAGGTAAGCTGAGTCGATAGCTTCCCTCATTTCTTCTGGTACCCACTTGTATATAGCTGAGAAGCATTCGTTCTGCGTTCTCAGGTGTTTTCGCACGCAGTATTGATCGAACTCGGCGAGTGCACGATCGATATTCTTCTTTTGGAAGATTGGTCTTTGATAATCTCCCATTTCCTCTAAGAGTGCTCGAAAGCCACTTTGTGTAGAGGGTTGTTGAGTGAGATGTGGGGCGTAGAGGCCCGGCGGGGGTCGCACGCCCGCAGTGGTTCCCTGAAATCCACTAGCTTCATAAGAGGGAACGAAATGCTCCGTGTTAAGCCTGTTCAAAGGCGGGGTCACCATTTGTAGTGGATTTAAATATGTTTTACTTGGTGTAGGTAGACCAAGTGGGACATTTATATTCTGATTATGCGGGTTAGTCCCTGGGGTATTCCTGTAAGGAATGTGAGCGAAATCGCCAAGGTCAGCTTGCTTGGCGGGATGAACTGAGGGATAGTTCGTGTCGCAGCCGCGTGGAGCACTGGGCTCGCATAGTGGGTGCTGGGTTCGATCAGTTTGGTACTGAGCCGTTTTGTAATATTCCGGCCTAAGATTTATATCTGTAGGAGGAATATGTTGAGCTTGGTTGAGGTACTGAAAAGTATCCTTTGTTTTTTGTACATTTGGAGTGTATTTGACACTCGGATCGGCCGGGTAGCCTTGTGTAGAATATCGTGGATATTCGGAAATCTTTGTCGAATCATAATGATTGACTTCAGAGCGGGTCTGAAAGGTATCCTCGAACTTTTGTGTAGGTGAGGCTTGATCTAACGTTTCCTTCGTGAATACGTTAGGTGAGAAGGCGATCTCGTCGCGAGGATCGAGCCTTGAGCCGTCGCTAGGAACAGCGGACTGGCCGAGCAGCGGGTAGGTAGCGCTGCGTGGGCTAATAGGCCCGGCCGCGCCGTGTTCCGCCTCCCCTTGCATGAGGAAATAGGACGGCCGGCGTTCCATCGAAATATCCGAGTTTATTAACTCGTTTTCGATACCTCTATGTATAGAAATAGAGGGTTTGGAAGGTGGACTCGCTTGACAGAGCTTCTTTCCTTTGCTCGGATGTCAGGGTCCTACCTTGTAGTCTTGAAAAAGACTTCCTTGGACGGTAAATTAGAGCGTATGAGCTGAGTAATTTACCGGCGTGCCCACAGCGGTCGGTGACGAGCCTAGTGCTACGAAACCCGGGCGACACGACTAGGAACGTCCCAGCGGGCGTACGATCTAATGAGAATATCAATAGATGTACCGGGTGGCGTCCTGACAGAAGAACTACGTTGGGCAATGAGCAGGATGAATAATCACTGGACTCGTAGATGCCAATGCGAGATCTGTGTGGAGAGAAGGTAGGCCTTGTAGAAAGCAGTAGGAAGCCGTTCTTGAGATGAACTCGGGAGCAGAAGGTTCGTCAGCGTAGAGCGTGTAGAAATCTTCGTACTTCGAGGTGTAGTCGTCGAGAGCGGAGAGTGGAATGAATTTCGGAGGGCTCCGAGCGGGGTATTTATAGGGAGGTGGCCGCCTCCTGCCGCCTCCTGATTGGTCCGCTTAATTTCATTAATTCGACTGTGTAATCTCATTGGCTCGCACATTGTTTTCTCAGTATCTGCGAGTATGATAGCTGAGCTGGTCCTCCGGGGTGGTTTCCCCACGTCCGTCGTTGCGACGGGGTCCCCGGGGGTGGCTTACGAGCGTCCGTCGCGGAGCCGACGACCTTGAGTTTAGACGGGGACCTCGGGTGGTTTCCCTGCGTCCGTTGTTCAGACGGGGTCCCCGAGGTGGCTGCTGGACCAGAGGTGGTTGCTTGCCGCCTCCTGGTTGGTTCGCCTATTGTCTCTCGTGTAATCAGTGTTTCTGATTGGCGAGTAGGCTTGTTTGAATTGTCCTTGTTAGTTTTAGAGGACGTTTGATTTTCTGTTTGAGTTTTCTCATTCAAGGCGACTTGGTTCGAGATACTTGTCGCGTCTCTCTCGCCCAGTAAGTGTCTAGGGAGGTCGCCTTGTATGTTATTAGTTAATATTTCACTTTTGAGAGAGAATTTCGTATTTTCTCTCTGGTGAAATATTTTGTTTGACGGAGTTATAACTCGACGTCTTATAAATATTTTTGTGTTGTGTCTACCTCTTTTTGGTAGCCCTGAAAAGGGCTGTTGACAAGAGGGGGTGGTTTTCACCACAGGCGCCCCCCCAAGACGTCGTGTTATTAACGACGACGCCGGCTGGGGTGTTTCGAGCGCAGTCACCCACCTCTCGTCGAATTTGGTAGAGGGGACGTGCCTTCTGGCAGATTTTCGGGGAGTCTCCTCCTTATTTTCTGCCTGATTTTTGTTTAGTGACACAGCTTCGTCTGTTTTTAGAGTGTAAGCTGGTTTTATTTGCTGTTTGGGAACTTTTTTCGTATGTTCGCCAATTTGCACTGTAACCGAAAACTTATCTCTTTTAACGACTTTGAATGGTCCCGTGTAAGGACATTGCAGAGAGGTGAGCTGTGTGGGCACTCTGATATAGACATGTGTACATGTATCCAAATTTTTGGGCATGTTGACGGCATATTTCGTATTATTATGTTTAATATGTGTAGGCCGGAAAAAGAGAGGCTCAGAAAGGTTTGTAGAAGTTACGAAAATGTCTCCTGGGAGTGGTACGTCAATTCCGTAAACTTTTTGGAACGGTGTAGTTTCCGTTGCTGGGTCTACTGCCGTACGCATGGCGAGTAGAACTTTTGGAAGGGCGTCGAGCCAATTTTCGTTTTGTGCTTTGAGAGCCTCTTTCAAAGATCTATTTCTGCGTTCTACCATTCCGTTTGTTGACGGTTTGTATGGTAACGTGTGAGTATGTTTTACTCCGAGACGTTCCATAATGGAATTAAATAGATCTGATTCGAATTGTGTGCCTTGATCACTTGTGATGTATTTAGGTACGCCTTTTGAAGCTACCCAAATATTGATAAAGGCGTTTGTGATCGTGGCTGTTTCGATGTTGTTAAGAGGGACTGCCTCTAGCCAACCCGTTGCTCTATCGACCATCATTAGAATGTAACGTTTCCCTCCTTTAGCTAAAGGTAAGGGTCCGGTAATGTCAACGTGTACATGTGCAAATTTGTTAGCCGTTTCAAATTCGGAGTAAGGGAGCTTCACGGAGCGAGTGATTTTTGCTCGTTGGCAAGTCTCGCACGCTCGGACCCAGTTGGAGACATCTGCACGGAGTCCGTGCCAAAAATATCTTTGTTTAACTTTATACACTGTAGAGTGTATACCTGGGTGTCCCAAATTGTGAATTTGGCTGATTATTTCTTGCCTTATTTCGTTTGGAATATAAGGTCTTGGGTGTCCTAGGTCTAGGTTACACCAAATTTCTCCTTGAGGGAATTCAACTCGTGTGAGTTTCAATTTGTCCTCTGCGTTAGGAGGAGAACGAATTTGTGCATTTGAAATGTGCAGTAGAAGATTGCACTCTATTGCAGCCGTAATTTGCGAAATTTCGGCTATGGGTGGACCCTCGTCAGTTTGGGTTGAAATCGATTTTGTTTGAATTTCAACTGGATCGAAGGGTCTGGAGAGTGCGTCGGCAACGACGTTGTTCTCTCCGGGTATATGACGAATGTCACTTGTCATTTGAGAGATGTATGTTAGCCATCTTAATCTCATTTTAGAAAAATGTGCATTTTTCTTAAGCATCGTGCCTAGCAGAGGCTTGTGATCTGAACAAATATGAAAAGATCGGCCGTCCAAGTCATTGTGCCAGTGAATGCAAGCTTGGTAAACGGCGAACATCTCTTTGTCGAATGATGCTTTATTCTTCCATTGTTCCGGAATTTCTTTACTGAAAAATCCCAATGGTTGGTAAGATTTCGAGCCGTGTTTGTCTGTAATTTCCTGCTCCAGTGCCGCTCCGATGTGTGTGTCGGATGCGTCGCAGACTATTCTCCACTCTGCTGTAGGGTGTGGATGAGCGATATTATGCAATGTAGCTTTAATCATTGCTTGTTTTAAGCTGTTGAAAGCTTTTTCTCTTTCTGACGTCCATTCGATAGGTGTTTTGTCATTTTTTTTGTTTGACTGAATGGAGTCATACAGAGGTTGTGCCGTGTGAGCGAATTTACTTGAGCAAGCTCGGTAGAAACCACACATACCTAGGAATCTGCGTAGACTTCGTACGTCTATCGGCCTAGGAAATTGTTCTATGGCTTCTATTTTATCTCGTTTAGGAATTATCCCTTCTTTCGAGATAGTGAAACCTAGGAAATCGACGGTAGGTTTTGAAAAAATGCATTTATCAAAACCTACTCGAAGTCCGTGTTCACCTAGCTTGTCGAAAATTTGTTTGAGGTGGTTCATGTGTTCTTTATAATTTTTAGAAGCCACCAGTATGTCATCTAGATATACAAATGCGAAATCAAATTTTCGCATGATGCTGTCCATGTATCTTTGCCATGTTTGAGCCGCTCCGGCCAAACCCATGCTCATTTTCTTAAACTCATAAAGACCGAAAGGTGTAATAATTGCAGTTTTATGAGCGTCATCTGGGTGCATCGGAATATGGTAATATGCCGATTTTAAATCTACTGTTGAATAGATTTGTGTATCATGTAAAATCGCTTGGAAAGAGCGAATGTGAGGAGGAGGGTAGGCGTCTTTCTTCGTTTTCGCGTTCAGGAAACGGTAATCGCCGGTGATCCTCCATGACCCGTCTTTTTTTGGCACACAGTGTAACGGGGATGCCCATTCGGAATCTGATGGTGCAATTATGCCTTCGGAGAGCATTTTGTCAAAAGTACTTTTGACTTGAGCCCGTTTTTCGCCCGCCATGGGTCTTGCACGGAAGTGTACTGGAGTTCCTTCCGTGGTTATACGGTGGTAAACCCCGTTGTTTTTCCACTTTCCTTGAAGTTTGCTCATTTTATCATTGTATTTTTCAATGATAGAGCGAATGTTTTCGTCCTTCGTGATTTGCACGTCCTCTGGTTGAGGGCTGTTGTCACGATGAGGGATAGTAGCTGCTATTTGTTCGTCAGTGAATTTTTTGTTCATGACTGCAGCTATTTTTTGATCGGCATAGCTTTTTATTTTATCTTTATAGATGTATTTGTGTTTGACCCGTATTCCGATATCCCAAGACTCGAGGAATGGTATACCTAGGATCGCTAGATCAACTTTCGTGATCATAAAATCGGTGGTCATGTCTCCGAGGCCGATGTTAATTGTCGTGTCAGCACGCCCTAGTGTGTCTATAGGGGCTCCGTTAGCTGCTGTGAGCTTTACGTTGGACTTACGAATTTTTAAGCCCAATTTTTTGGTGACATTGTGGGGCAGAATGTTCACTTCTGCTCCCGTGTCGATGAGAAATTCAGTGCCATTTAGTTTGCACTTGAAAAAAAGCCTTTTATACTCATTAGACTGCCGGTGTATAGGCTCAGATACACTGGCAGTTATTCGTTTTCCGAACTCTCTACGTCGGAGGTTGGAACGGTACTTTCTTGTACCGATCTCTGAGTATTTTCGTTTGAAACCCAGGTTTTAGGCTGGCTTATAGGCGCTGCCTTTTTGCTAGTTTTGGAGGCAGTGTTTGCCTTCCAAGTGCAGTGTTCTGGGTCTGCACATTTGCGAGTTTCGCTACCGAAACGTGCGTGGTTTCGACAGACATAGGCCGTCGGTTTGTGAGGCTTACTCTCTACTGGTTGGGGTTTGAACTCAGCTTGTTGTGAGAGGGCCTTTTTGAAACCAGTTTTCATGGGTTTCGGGGTAGATTCTACTCCTCGTATGTTGAGAGAGGGGTTCTCTGTTCTGTACGCGTGTAGCGTATCAGCTAGGTCGAGCCGGGCGGTCGTGGTAGGCTGAGCTGCGACCATACCTCGTGCTTCGATAGGTAGAGTTTCGATCCACTTTTGAGTGATCAGAGCCTCTGAGAAGTACCCAACAGCTTTAGAGTACATTTCGTGGTACTTGGTGCTGGGTTTTTTGGCGAGAGATGCGGGGTCCTCGAGTGCGAGGAGCCTGTCCTGTAAGGACAACCCGTATTCTCGCTGTAGGCGCTGTTTGGCCTCTTCATAAGGTGCGTGGGGTGCCGTGAGGTAAGCTGAGTCGATAGCTTCCCTCATTTCTTCTGGTACCCACTTGTATATAGCTGAGAAGCATTCGTTCTGCGTTCTCAGGTGTTTTCGCACGCAGTATTGATCGAACTCGGCGAGTGCACGATCGATATTCTTCTTTTGGAAGATTGGTCTTTGATAATCTCCCATTTCCTCTAAAAGTGCTCGAAAGCCACTTTGTGTAGAGGGTTGTTGAGTGAGATGTGGGGCGTAGAGGCCCGGCGGGGGTCGCACGCCCGCAGTGGTTCCCTGAAATCCACTAGCTTCATAAGAGGGAACGAAATGCTCCGTGTTAAGCCTGTTCAAAGGCGGGGTCACCATTTGTAGTGGATTTAAATATGTTTTACTTGGTGTAGGTAGACCAAGTGGGACATTTATATTCTGATTATGCGGGTTAGTCCCTGGGGTATTCCTGTAAGGAATGTGAGCGAAATCGCCAAGGTCAGCTTGCTTGGCGGGATGAACTGAGGGATAGTTCGTGTCGCAGCCGCGTGGAGCACTGGGCTCGCATAGTGGGTGCTGGGTTCGATCAGTTTGGTACTGAGCCGTTTTGTAATATTCCGGCCTAAGATTTATATCTGTAGGAGGAATATGTTGAGCTTGGTTGAGGTACTGAAAAGTATCCTTTGTTTTTTGTACATTTGGAGTGTATTTGACACTCGGATCGGCCGGGTAGCCTTGTGTAGAATATCGTGGATATTCGGAAATCTTTGTCGAATCATAATGATTGACTTCAGAGCGGGTCTGAAAGGTATCCTCGAACTTTTGTGTAGGTGAGGCTTGATCTAACGTTTCCTTCGTGAATACGTTAGGTGAGAAGGCGATCTCGTCGCGAGGATCGAGCCTTGAGCCGTCGCTAGGAACAGCGGACTGGCCGAGCAGCGGGTAGGTAGCGCTGCGTGGGCTAATAGGCCCGGCCGCGCCGTGTTCCGCCTCCCCTTGCATGAGGAAATAGGACGGCCGGCGTTCCATCGAAATATCCGAGTTTATTAACTCGTTTTCGATACCTCTATGTATAGAAATAGAGGGTTTGGAAGGTGGACTCGCTTGACAGAGCTTCTTTCCTTTGCTCGGATGTCAGGGTCCTACCTTGTAGTCTTGAAAAAGACTTCCTTGGACGGTAAATTAGAGCGTATGAGCTGAGTAATTTACCGGCGTGCCCACAGCGGTCGGTGACGAGCCTAGTGCTACGAAACCCGGGCGACACGACTAGGAACGTCCCAGCGGGCGTACGATCTAATGAGAATATCAATAGATGTACCGGGTGGCGTCCTGACAGAAGAACTACGTTGGGCAATGAGCAGGATGAATAATCACTGGACTCGTAGATGCCAATGCGAGATCTGTGTGGAGAGAAGGTAGGCCTTGTAGAAAGCAGTAGGAAGCCGTTCTTGAGATGAACTCGGGAGCAGAAGGTTCGTCAGCGTAGAGCGTGTAGAAATCTTCGTACTTCGAGGTGTAGTCGTCGAGAGCGGAGAGTGGAATGAATTTCGGAGGGCTCCGAGCGGGGTATTTATAGGGAGGTGGCCGCCTCCTGCCGCCTCCTGATTGGTCCGCTTAATTTCATTAATTCGACTGTGTAATCTCATTGGCTCGCACATTGTTTTCTCAGTATCTGCGAGTATGATAGCTGAGCTGGTCCTCCGGGGTGGTTTCCCCACGTCCGTCGTTGCGACGGGGTCCCCGGGGGTGGCTTACGAGCGTCCGTCGCGGAGCCGACGACCTTGAGTTTAGACGGGGACCTCGGGTGGTTTCCCTGCGTCCGTTGTTCAGACGGGGTCCCCGAGGTGGCTGCTGGACCAGAGGTGGTTGCTTGCCGCCTCCTGGTTGGTTCGCCTATTGTCTCTCGTGTAATCAGTGTTTCTGATTGGCGAGTAGGCTTGTTTGAATTGTCCTTGTTAGTTTTAGAGGACGTTTGATTTTCTGTTTGAGTTTTCTCATTCAAGGCGACTTGGTTCGAGATACTTGTCGCGTCTCTCTCGCCCAGTAAGTGTCTAGGGAGGTCGCCTTGTATGTTATTAGTTAATATTTCACTTTTGAGAGAGAATTTCGTATTTTCTCTCTGGTGAAATATTTTGTTTGACGGAGTTATAACTCGACGTCTTATAAATATTTTTGTGTTGTGTCTACCTCTTTTTGGTAGCCCTGAAAAGGGCTGTTGACAAGAGGGGGTGGGTTTCACCACAGAGTCTATGTGCGAAAGAACAGGTTTTTTAAGTCAATTATTAGGCCTTTTATGGCCCGGACGGCGAACGGCGGATGGACATTTCAAATTTGGATTCTACGCACCTTGAAACGTAAAGTGACAAAGTTTGAGGGGGGGTAATAAAAATTTTTCCTACACGATCACATAGGCTTATTATTGGAAATAATAAACCAAAATCGCAATTTTCTGAGTCAGCGAACTCGAGTAGGGCGAGGCTTCGGTTGATTCGGCCATGTCTTGTCCGTGCTCGTATACCTAACCTGTACCAAGTCTTTCAAATGAAAAAAAAAAAAAAATAAAAATAAAAAAATAAATAAATAAAAAATAATAATAATAATAGGTAATAAAAAATAAAAATAAAAAATAAATAAATAAAAAATAATAATAATAAAATTTCTGGACAGTAATATTTTTCAGAGTGAGAAAAAATTGCAAGTTCAGAAATTAATCAAGAGGAGAAGAAAGAGGCAAAAGGCTACAAATTGTTTACTTTGTAAGTAAACAACTGAGCAACAAACACTAACACTGGCCAAGGTTGGTACAGTGGAGGTGTCTGACCTGGAATAACTTCCCCCTCTACCAAGTTTACAGGCTTAAATACAAAGTCCCCGTTGAAATTTAATTACTGAGACTTCCCAGATCTCTCAAGTACCAATTTAGCTATGAACTATCAAAAGTACAGACCGATCCAACGAGTGGTTAACCCTCCACAGAGTTATGCCTTTTGAACAAAAGCAAAACACAAAAACAATGTAAAAACGCTGCAAATTATTTCACAGAGGTTTATTATTTTTTCAATTGAGTAGTTTTAGTTGGCTAGCGTACGTCCAGACTCCTCGGCGTGTCCTACTTCGAGTTGCCACAACCTATACTTCTATAATTATATACGCATGTTTATATTTTTCGATTTGAGCTCCTATCTATTCAAATAGTTATTGCCTTAATAATATCATTATCTAAGTACGTACGAAAAGTCGAGAGGATATGTTATTAAATATGCGTAGGAAAAGCTTTGGTATTAACACACAAATATGACCTCGAAAAAAACATATCCATGCCTCGAACGAACGCCGGCGCCGTACCCACCACAAGCCGCGGCGCCGGCGCCTCCTCTCACTCCACCCCCCCGCTCACCCCCCCCCCCCTCTCCACCCACCGTGACCCCCTGCCAAGCGTGCCAGGCGTGCGCGCGTCGTAAAAGACACTTTTTTGCCCGTTTTTGGCCCATAGCATCTATGCGAGTAAAGCGATCGGGATGGTTAAACGTTAGGACCAACTAGACCCCAAATAGAGTCTATGTGCGAAAGAACGGGTTTCTTAAGTTAATTCTTAAGGCCTTTTATGGCCCGGACGGCGGACGGCGAACGGCGGACGGCGGACGGCGAACGGCGGACGGCGGACGGACATTTCAAATTTGGATTCTACGTACCTTGAAACGTAAAGTGACAAAGTTTGAGGGGGGGTTATAAAATTTTTTTGCTACACGATCACATAGGCTTATTATTGGAAATAATAAACCAAAATGGCAAAAACTTATCTGATTCACTGTAGAACTGATCTGATCTGACTTATCTGATTCACCTCTACCAAAGTTGGTGGAGAAATTCTGCCAACAACCCACTTGAAAGTCTCTTAAACTGGAGAGCTACATACAGAGATGTTACTTCCTCCAACTCACAAGTCCAACTCAAGTTGCCAGAAAGTTGGCTGAATTTCGCCTAACATAGCCATTGGCTTGTAGGTGCGGGGGAGAGGAGTTGGCCGAGCATGTGCTTGTGTGCTGTCCGGAGTTCCTTGAGGTGCGAGAGTGATGGGGGCTCGTTGACTTTCCCATCGACATGATACTGGCAAGCCAAGACGGTCTGACGCGACTTGAGGGCTTTGCCAGAGAAGCCCTAGCAAGACTTGCTGAGAGACCAAAGGTGAGGATTAGGAATTAGGGTTTCCCTTTCTCCTTCATACCTCTCCACGCTTGTGGCTCTTTGAATCCTCTCTGGTTACTGATTGAAGGATGGATCAGTCTGAAAGAGTGAGACTCACTGTTTGCTGTAGGTGGGACGATATTTTCCAGAAAGTGGTATACTCCTTTGAATAATGATTCGCTTTCATAAATAGTTTGCCACTCAGCAATCATGGCTATTCCACAAGTGAGTAAGGCATCTGGGAGGGGTAATGCATATGACATCGATTCCTTTGAAAGCTTACTCCCGATGGATGTTTGCAAGCATCATACAGGACGTTCTGGAGTAAATCAAGATGACAGTTAGCTGGAGCTGTCTCCAACTAAGCTTGTTGATAGTTCAATAGCAATTTTGATTGAGATCAATTCGGCACTTGTGATTTGGAATAATGATGGGGTTAATAGTGATATGCCTAATTTGTTTGTGGGTCAAATACGGCAGCTCCAACTCCGTGAGTGGTTGTTTTTGATGCATTCGTGTATAATTTATAATGGTTACAGAAAGATTCTGACAACATGGCCAAGTTATGCGCTTTGAGCTCTACAGGTGAGAATGATCGCTTCGAGTAGTTAAGACCTGGTATTCTGCTGTTGATGTTCAACTTTATCATCTCCACAGGTGCATCTAATGAGTATTTGAGTGTTAGATCTGAAACGTGAATGACTCATTCCAGGGAAGCTGAATTATCTACAATAGAGCTTCTCCCCAAACCAGTACCTTCTTGATGCTGCATAGGTACTTCTAGTACATTCTGGAGTGTACTTACCAACCTACAATAAGGTAATTACCAACTTCATACATTAAATTAGCCAACTTCATTGACGGTTAGGCATAGTGAAATTTTTTCAATTATATAAGCAAGAAATATTCAAATTATGAAGGAATCTTACATCTGGAATCTTTATTTGTGGCAGAAGACAGGAAATCAGCTGGTGAGCTAGTTTTGAAGAGCTGGGGTCGTTTAATTTTCCTCCTCTTGGCCCAAACCCCTGGGCGGATCTCAATCCCTTCCTAAAGTATAACAAAAGAGTATATTTTCTAATGGATAATGCAAATAAGAAAACACACGTTGAAAGAATAGAAAAAACGTAGTCAACATGAAGGTCACATGAGAGGAGAAACATCAATTTTTTTATCAACTCTAAAGGGTTACATTAAAGGGCTAAACATAAAAATACAACCTTTCTTATTCTTGCGATATCTTCGCATACGTTCAGCGGCTGTCATCGACATAATGGAATGGGATTGAGTTTAATGATAGGAAATTGGCAAATATTACGTTAGAAAAAGCTTGTTTTACAAAAATAAAAACGCTTGCATACGAGTCTGCAACACATTGGGACATTTTATGTCTTTAGTTGCGGACTCGGTTCATCAGACTTTAATAATTCTCTAATTCTAATTCAGACTTTAATGGTGTATATAATTAAGTTACCTATTATCCGTGTATGGTAATGTTGGGGCATTAGTTTGTACACTAGGCGGAGTTATTGTGTTATCCGCAATTTACGAGAGTGCGGGGTGATTTATAGAAAATTTAGAAATATTTAGAATAGACATTTACAGAAATATTTAGAAAAACGTCATTCGGAATCAAGCTATTGAAGATAGGAACTTGCTAAAGTGACAGAGCTCACCTTTGGGTACTTGGTCGCAGAAAGTCCGCTGTATTCCATATCTTGAGCTGTTGTCAACCAGCTTGCATACGCGAGGAACATGAGAACGGTCCAAGCTTTCACAACTTTCTGTTTAGACAATGAATGAATATGGAATCAGCATATAGATGAATAATTATCACGTTCACAAGTTTAGTACACGTTTGATTATTGTAGAAAACTACCTACATAACCAAACAAGTTATAATTCATGTCATTATAGAACATACTTATCTAACCATGACATCGACATAAAATTTACGTTCTTCCGTAGAAAAATCAAGCAAGACATAAACAAAGAATATGTTCAGAGGACAGCAAGCTTATGCACCAAAACAAGCTTAAAAAAGGTCCAGTCATGCAGCATGATCGAATGAACGAATTTCCGTAAATTATCGTAAGATGAAATAATGTTTCGCTGTTTTGGTATTTAAGTAGTACTTCGAGTGCGAAGAGATTGTTAACTTCCAATTTTATAGAAAAAAACTCGTTCTAAATAATATTTTGCACATTTTTTTGTTGGGTTTTAAATGAAATTTAAGTACTTTTTTAGCATAATATTGTGCATAAATTTTTTTAAATTCATCTAGTACATTGTTGATAGACTTCTTTCGACTGAAATTCTGCTAAAAATATAAATGTAACAATTTTCATCAGTTTTTAGCCATTTTTAGTCGGTTTTTTAGTACGTTTGACTAATTTATGTGACGATCACGGGAATTTAGGGAGCATCTCTTACACAAGTTGTTTCAAGCAAGAAAAGGCGGGAAGCATGCCGTCTTGATTGGAGATGAACTACTCTGGTTGATGGAGAAAAACTTATCATTCACTATGGACGAAGTACGTTGGAAGATTCTACATCTACTGGGTCAGAAGTTTTTATTAATCTGAATACTCCTCCTCCGTCCCCTCCCAACATTTCCAGAAAACAGGTCACGAAGAAGATGAAAAATCTACAAGAGATAGAACGAACATCAACACCGCTTTGGAAATGTCAATGACTCGGGATTATTATTGAAATTTGGCAGTGGAGTGTAGGCATTATTGATTGTGATCCATGTTAACTATGCAGTGCTCATTTAAGGGTCCAGGGAAAAAACCGACTAAGTCACTTTTTTCACAAAATCGAGTTTTTTATATCATTGAACTCAGAAAATGATGCTCTTCATTTTAGTAACTAGAAAAAGAGGAAAACCGACGTAGTCGGAAGTTATAAGGCTTGGAGTTTTTGGTGTACAGGGAAAGAAACCGACGATGTCTTCGCGTCCAGGGCAAAGAACCGACGATGTCACTGTTACTTGACTGAACCCCAACAGCGCAACAGGTGGTCCCCACCACCGATTTCGTGGCCACTCGTAATTGGAATGCGATAAAAATGTAGGTCTTTGGAACATGAAATGGCGCATGGAGACACCTAAAGAATTTAGGGACATGGTAAAAAGCTCATCCAGGAAATAAAGGAAATTTATGTTTCCCATGACCATCCACGACTGGTGAATCATCGTTCATCGTTCAATGGCACTTTCTCATCCAGTGTGATTGGACCAAGACCCAAAGAGCTGAACATAATGAAGCAAGGAGAATTTGAATTGCCCCTTCCCGCCTACAAAGGTAAGCATAGTTTGATTATACAATTCAGATTAATACAGAGATAATACAGCACGCCATAGTACAGATTGACATTCGTGGTTTTATTTTTCAGGTTTGCTATCAGTCTCATCACCCAAGTACCGCGACATAATGAGCCTCCTGAAATTTTGTGGCCCAGCTGCGGTCAAAATTTTCTCAAAACTTCGGCACAAGTGATGTCTGTAAGTATGGTCGAGCTCTTACTTCCAAAAAATGATGTACTTTTTTTGTAAATCCTTAAAAAATGAATTCGATACCTAATGAATGGGAATGGTTTTCTTTTGCTTCAGATGGTGAAAACAGTTCAAAAGGCTACCTGAAGAAAAAAAAACACCTCTACCTACGTTCGTCAGAATTTAAAATTTCATTTTTGCTTGTTTTTTGTTTGTTTTACCACTGTAATATAATTAAACCACGTTCGAACAGAAAAAACATGTTTTTTCTCCATTGGACGAGAATTGACATCGTCGGTTCTTTCCCTGTTTTTTGGCGGGTTTGCTCAGTTTTTGAATTTGTTAACATGTAAGTAGTATAATAATAGCGTCAACATTTTGTGGAACACTTCAATAGATGTTTTAGTGCATAATAAGACTTATTTCAATTTTTTATTTGCATCTAGTCAAACACAATCGCGTTTCAAACTTTCAAAATGAGTTT
>CM061044.1:115183313-115280573 GCA_030762985.1 Adelphocoris suturalis
TTTTTACCAGTTACTGCACACTTAACCCCGGTTATTGGACACCGTTTGCCCAGTTATTGTACACACAGAAATCCGCCGTAATTTGTGACTAATACCTAACTAATCTCCCATAAAAAATATGGATTATCAAAAAGTGTGATATAATAATACTTACTAATAGGTTATATAAATATAAAACAAGTATCCTCATCATTAGAGAAATATTATATTAAAACATTGGTTAAAAAAAATTGCAAAGGGAAACTTTTTGTGGGGAATTTATTTTCATGGTTATTTTATTTTTTTTTTTTTTGCTCAATAGGAAGATCTTAATGAGAGCTTTCCAAAAAGGTGCTATATGATGGGTATCTGGCCAGTAATACTGCTCTTGAAATTCATTTGCACGATGACGTCACGGCTGCCGCCCGCCTCGGGGAAACCCTCAGCTCCATTGCACTACTATGTTCACGCGTGATCTTCCTACCCGTCATTAGCCAAACTAAACGGTTTTTTGAGCTGAAAATTGGAATTAGAGGGTTTTCAAGTGCGCTGAATTCAAATCTGAGGCCAAACGTGTAAAATTTCAACACATGAAAGTTCCCCATCAGTTGTAGAATTGAACCCCAGGAGTTCAACAATCTCAAGTATGAACACCCTGTATATATACCTAATATGTAGGTATATATATGTGTGGTGAATTTATAGGGAGCCAAACACCCACTGCAGGAGAAGGGTTCGTCAGGACAACTCACAAAAGTTGTCTTGAAAACAACAGCCCAAGCAAATAATCAATCGACCTCTACGAAATGCAAGGGCAAGGCTGGCAAACCAACTCAGCTATCATATTCACAGATTCTGAGAAAACTCTATGCGAGCCAATAAGAGAACACCTGGCGAGCTAATGAAATTAAACGAACCAACCAGGGGGCGGCAGGAGGCGGTCACCTCCCTATAAATACCCCGCACGGAGCCTTCCGTATTCATTCCACCTTCTGCTCTCGCTGACGACTCTTCTCATCTCTCGACGAAGTTTCTACACGCATTTCAAGACTCAGAAAGGCATATCTTCTCCTCCTCACAGATTCAGCAAAATAACATATTTCGCCCGAGAGAATATACGAAATATTCACTCACGAACGAAATATTCACAATAAGCAACAAGCCAAACACCCACTGCAGGAGAAGGGTTCGTCAGGACAACTCACAAAAGTTGTCTTGAAAACAACAGCCCAAGCAAATAATCAATCGACCTCTACGAAATGCAAGGGCAAGGCTGGCAAACCAACTCAGCTATCATATTCACAGATTCTGAGAAAACTCTATGCGAGCCAATAAGAGAACACCTGGCGAGCTAATGAAATTAAACGAACCAACCAGGGGGCGGCAGGAGGCGGTCACCTCCCTATAAATACCCCTCTCCTGCACACACCGCACGGACCAAACAGTACTTTCCAGTACTTCAATCAAACACATTCCGTCCTTCCTACAGATGTAAATCTAAGGCCGGAATATTACACAACGGTTCAGCACCCGAATACGCATTTCCAAACAGCTCGAACCGAACCTGGCGCCCCTCGCGGCCTAACAATGAACGAACCACGAGTTTCAACCACCCAGCAAAATGTCCTTGACAATTTCGCTCACATTTCCTTCGGAAATAATGCAGGGACTAACCCACATAACCAAGATACGGGTACTTTTCACAACGTCAAACTTGGTCTACCTACACCAAGTAGAACATATATAAATCCACTACATATATGTGTGTCCTTCACGACATCAACTCTCCTTAGGATTGAGATTGTAAATCCGTTCTTGCTCAAAAAACCCCCCCCCCCCCCCCCCCCAACACTTTTTGAGCATATTAAATTGGTCAAATTTTAAAAAATTTGATTGTTAGACACCATTTGGTGTCTAGTATCACCCCATTTTGGTTTATTATTTCCAATAATAAGCCTATGTGATCGTATAGCAAAAAAATTTTTATAACCCCCCCTCAAACTTTGTCACTTTACGTTTCAAGGTGCGTAGAATCCAAATTTGAAATGTCCGTCCGCCGTTCGCCATTCGCCGTCCGGGCCATAAAAGGCCTAAGAATTGACTTTAAAAACCCGTTCTTTCGCACATAGACTCCATTTGGGGTCTAGTTGGTCCTAACGTTTAACCATCCCGATCGCTTTACTCGCATAGATGCTATGGGCCAAAAACGGGCGAAAAAGTGTATTTTTCGAGGCTTTGAGTGTTAGACTTATGCACGCGCGCACGCCTGGCACGCTTGGCAGGGGGTCACGGTGGGTGGTGAGGGGGGTGAGCGGGGGGTGGAGTGAGAGGAAGAACAGAGGCGGATACTAGAAAAGAGACTGGCGAAAGCCCCAGAGCATGCTGGTTACTATATCTGGCTATCTGATTCAGAAATAATAAACCATTATGTAATAATTTGCAGCGTTTTTTATTTAGAGAGGCAGATAACAAGTAAGAAAAAATGAAACAGCAATAAAACAGATGGGGAGAACCAAAGCTGTCACCAATCGGTGCTTGAGGTACTGTGGGGTGAATTTTGAAAGGCTCCCTCCATTCCAAACTCACAGCAGCCAATGAATTCATTTGAATTTTAGCCTCTGAATTCGCTGCTGTTCCGCGCCTCTGAATGTTTTGCTCAAACATTAAATCATAAAATGGATGGAATCCAACCCCCAACCGGTTTTAAATCACTTTGAAAGTTGGGAGAAGTCACACGTGCGCACTTTACCATTTTCCAACGCGTTTGAAACGGTTTGAAAGTTAGTTCTAACCGCCACAGCGAACAAACCTATTGTCATATCACACTAAACAACAACCCAGTGGCCACCCGAGGCGCTTCCCACGGCCAGCGAAAAGACTGAAGAAGAAGAAACTAATAACCTCCCTCTCATTATAACCTTACCTAATCTGGAATTGAGATTACGTGGTTTTACTTAATTTCGTTCAAATTCACCACTTTATCTGTCTTCAACCAAAATTGTTGCTGGTGTGATGTGATGATACTTTGTCGTGTTTCTGATGCATTAATTTTTCAGTAGATTACATGTTATTTTTCATTGACTGTCTGAACGTCAACAATGAGTTCTTCCAAAACCCTGTTCTTTGTGTGCTTGAGTCTTCAAGCGGCGATGGTTTGTATTGCTTTTAGCTTTGTTACTACACTACTACTCTATGTATTTGTAGGATATTCATTAGCTTAACCTGTGCAGATCGATACGAATAGAAATATTCTGCGTATTGTGGTGGCAAAGGACTCTTGAGTCCGTGGAGTAGCTGTATCTTCATTAAACAATATTAAAATACTATATCAAACACGGAATTCACCTGAAAAATTATAATGTACAGAATTCTGATGAAGTATGTACAGGGTGGCTCACAACTGGAAAAGTCAGGGAATTCTTCGCGTTGGGAAATGTCAGTGAATTAAGCGAAAACCACCAAATGTCAGGGATTTAAAAAAATGAAAACTTAGTGTAATAATTTACTGTGTTTTTAGGTATATTCTAACTCCTAAACAATCAAACTTCAATAGCGTACTTTATCATACTACATATTTCAAAGGGGGGGAATGCGAATGACAAAAATGATTATCGAGTGGTGGTTAAACTGTTTAAAGAGTAAGAGAGGATATATGTCTTTGACTCCTCTGTTTACTACATCACCTAGTAGTAAACCACATGTAAGTAAAATCAACAGAGTATTGAACTAGGAGCAAACCCAGCAGACTAGTGGATTCATCCAGTGTGAGTCTCAACAACAGGAGTGTCTGGAGATGGGATGCCAGTGACGCCGCCAGCGCGTTCTGTCGACAGTTTTTGCAACTTCCTCTTATCTCTACCTACCACGGGGATGAAGGCAAGGCCAGAGAGCGAGGCAAGCGTTTTGAAAGTTCTTGAATGTTTTAAAATACAGGGTGTCCCACAACCTACCTCCTCCTTATCAACCGTAATAAATGAGTTACAAGAACAATTCAAATGGTAACCCCCTTGTTTTTTCCGTAGATCTCGAGAATGTTCTTTAAGACTGCCTCCCAATTTCAACGTTATATTTCTCCCATTCAAAACATCACTTTCTCATTTTGAAAATATGATTTGGACTCTTCAAAACTCCCTCTTCTTTACTGTTATAATTTTCAACATCCCAAGTATGATTAACATGATTAATTATGGTCTGGACTCCTACCCGTCCGATTTCAAGCGATTCTGGGAACCACCCTCCCCCCCACCTGTGATCTATTTATGCAACTAACCTATATTTTACCAAAACGATTGATTTAGGATATCACTCTATTTTTGAGATCCAGACCACCAAAGAATACACATTATTCAGATCAATTTATCCTAAAATATATCCTAAATTAGTCCTGATCCAAAATCTTCTTTTAATGAGCACATTATTATTTAGAATAAGTTTTCTTCGACAATGAATTGGTAGTTTGCAATTTGATTACAATCACAGTGCTAAAATTTCTAAACAATTCAACGTAATTAAACGAAAATTCGATCATACGATCATGCTGCATGACAGGAATTTTTTGTTATAAAATTTGTCTTTATTCATTGCATTTTTAAAGGATATCAGTGATTCAGTATGGGTACTGATATGACAGAAAATGAAAAAAAAAAAAAAAGTAAATTAAAAACAGCGTGTATTCGAAATCAATCCTTCTATTAAAATATAGATTAGTTGGATAAAGAGATTGGAGTTGAGTTTAAAAGTATATTTCGCAGGTGAAATTAACAAAAAGTTTATAGGTTCCGGATAGGAATCGAACCCGACACCTCCTAGATTGCAGATGGAAGCATTAACCACTCGGCTACGGAGAACCTTCGCTAATGCTGATAACTAAAGTACCTTGATTGCCAGGCATTAATTGGGGGGAGTTCGGCCGGACGGAGATAGTAGGTGGGTAGGAACGCTGTAGGAGGTAGTTGCAAAAACTCTCGACAGAACGCGCAAGCGGCGTCACTGGCATCCCATCTCCAGACACTCCTCTCAACAACTAGTTTGTATGGCCCATATTCTCGTGACGTCACGCCCGGAGTAGGTTCGCGTTTCAGCCAAAGTCGGCCATGAGACCGCCCTACGTCAATGAATCGCTACTCAACCAACCTATTTCTCACAAGAAGTTTGCCGTCTCACGTCAACATAATTCGTGGTTATAAGGCCATTTTTCAACAGTTTTGTTTTGAAAAAGTATAATATTGTAGCAATACGAAGTTTCAATTCGACTAAATGTTATAATAATCATACCTGCCAGCGCGATTATTGATTGTAGGTTGTAGCCATCAATACCAATCTAAGGTGAACGAGTTTTTATTTGGACTAGGAGCCTACTAACTATAGTAGTTAATCAGTGTCAGAAAACTAAAGAACTTCATTCGTTTAGGCTTTGAGAATAATTAACCTGAAAAATAGTAAAGAAAAGATGATTGAAAATTCCTCAGGTGTCTGTACTGCTGTGTAGGTACCTAGCCATTGCTCAGGTAGCTTCATCAGCGTTTTATTATAAGTTCGTTGTACTATGCTTAACTGAGGAAGCTTTACTTGTTATATTGAATGAATAAAAGGAGAGATTTGATAGTTTGTCAAAATAAACAAGGCAGGTTGTTGCTACACCAAGAAACGAAACTACTTAGGTAGGTACGTACGTCCTACCAGATTTGCTGTTGGTTTAAAGTGCCTAAACAAAGTATGTGGGTCGTTGCTTTGCCGACGAATACAACCGCTGATTAGCAAGTTTGTCAAATATCGAATCAGGGAATATGCAACACGAATTAAAAACCAGCTGCACGGAAAAAACCTTGAAATGCATTCATCTGAAGGTAAGATTTCATAAAGACGGCATTGGCAGTGCAGTTATTGCGCGAGTTTTGCAGTTACGCAAATTTTAGGGACAAAAAAGGTAATTTGGTACCTACTTTCGTTTTGATCAATGAAGTACCTACATGAACAAGTAATAATATACGGAAAGTATGTAGGTATACCTTACCTCTAGGTAGCTACTTATACCTTTCCACATGCGATACAACTTGCTATTCCTGCCTAACAGAGCTCTCATAACACATCCTTTCACAAGACCACTTTCACAGTACTCTAAAGATTTTTAGTTTCAATTGATTCAAAGAACAGTTCTAAAACTAGATAGGTAATCCACAACATCTTTGCGGCTGATGTCTGGATCATCTAGAACACTTGTATGTCAACTCCCCAACACACATTTCATATGGATCTCTACCCTACAGAATTAATCTTGCGTTCGTAGCGTTTGAGGTCAACACCTGATAATAACTTGATGTAATTTGCATACAATTTATCACCTTGCATATTACAAATAATGAAAATATTGACTAGGAACTAGGTGAGACTATGTTATGTTGTTGTCCAGCTGTGGCTAAAAATGGCGCATTTTCGCATTTGTTTACTCGTCACCATGACAACAAGGTGAAATAACTTCGATTTCGCCTTGCCTCGATGTAAGGATGCGCTAGTCTCCAAGTCTCGAGAATATCACCCATAGGTACATAGGCTACGACTTCTCAGGAGGGTTAAGGTGAGGGAAATTGGCCCATTGAAATGTGGAGTCTTGTATAATAACTTACGGCTTACCAACGAACGATTTTTGTGGGACGGAAAATCAGGAAGTCTATATTCTCTCTAGCAACGATTTAGTTGTAGGTGAAAATAAGCGTGACATATTTTGCTGTTCGAGAAAAGTTTGAAATTAATCTCAGAGCTAAGAAACATCCATGACATATATTTTTTTTTTTCTGCATTTTAAATGAGTAAAATTTGGGCTTCAACATATCGCTTCAGATTACGAATTGAGAGACCGTAAAATATTAAATAGAAAGTCATGCAGCATTCTATATACCTAATGGTCTGCTATTCAAAAAATGTTTGGATTTATAGCTTTTTCTGGAGTTTTTATTGATTTTTTTGCACATAATAATGAAATTCAAGGACATTTTTCAGTACGATTTTATGCATACATTTTTGAATGTTCTAATTTAGGTATAGCTGACAAACTTTATTTGAGTAATATTCCGCTAAAAATGTAAAGTTAACGATTTTTAACCGAATTGGCCATTTGGTGCTTTTACTAAGTTTTTAAGGTTTTTAGTTAGGTACCTTAAGTACGTAGGTACTCAAAACCATTCCTTTCTTGGGTGTCAATCTCTAACTGCGATTTTTTGAAAATTGGTACCTAATATATTTTTCACAATTGCAATTACTTAAAAAAATGTATTTTTTCCCCATGCTTCACCTTCGTTTTTGGTTTATTATTTCCAATAATAAGCCTATGTGATCGTGTAGCAAAAAAATTTTATAACCCCCCTCAAACTTTGTCACTTTACGGTTCAAGGTGCGTAGAATCCAAATTTGAAATGTCCGTTCGCCGTCCGCCGTCCGGCCCATAAAAGGCCTAAGAATTGACTTAAAAAACCCGTTCTTTCGCACATAGACTCCATTTGGGGTCTAGTTGGTCCTAACGTTTAACCATCCCGATCACTTTACTCGCATAGATGCTATGGGCCAAAAACGGGCGAAAAAGTGTCTTTTTGAGGCTTTGAGTGTTAGACGTGTTAGACGCACGCCTGGCACGCTTGGCAGGGGGTCACGGTGGGTGGTGAGGGGGGTGAGCGGGGGGTGGAGTGAGAGGAGGCGCCGCGGCACCATGAGGTGGGTACAGTGTTCCTTCGAGGCATGAATATATGTTTTTTTCTAGGTCATATTTGTGTGTTAATACCAATGCTTTTCCTACGCATATTTAATAACATATCCTCTCGACTTTTCGTACGTACTTAGATAATGATATTATTGAGGCAATAACTATTTGAATAGATAGGAGCTCAAATCGAGAAATATAAACATGCGTATATAATTATAGAAGTATAGGTTGTGGCAACTCGAAATACGACATGCCGAGGAGTCTGGACGGGCCTTATGACGTACGCAAGCCAACTAAAACTACGATCATACTCAATTGAAAAAATAATAAACCTTTGTGAAATAATTTGCAGCGTTTTCGTTTTAGAACCATTAAAGGTGGCGTGTTATTCCTACTTTAAAATGACGAGAAAAAAAATTTGACTGCTTTTTTTTGTCAGGGAAATCTGAAGTTCGGTCAGGGAAAAGTCAGGGAAATTTAAAATTTCCATTTTGGTGGCCACCCTGTATGTACTTGTATAGCATGAATGACTCAGGCAGAAACCGTTTAATCTTACTCAGAAACAGCTGGTGATTCACACTATACGTATATACTTAGTTTCCCAACGTTTGTAGTTATTTAATTTGTACGGGTTATTTTTGCAGTTTTGCTGGTAGAACATTTATGTAGGTAGGTTACCTACTTTGTAACAGGGTGGCCCCCAACTGGAAAAGTCAGGGGAAACCTGGAATTTTCAGGGGATTATTTGCGTCGGGAGATGTCAGGGAATTTTGCAAAAACCACCAAATGTCATGGAATTTTTCAAATGAAAACTTGGTGTAATAATTTTATCATACTAGGTACGTATATTATAGGTGAGTTATACGAATGACAAAAATAATTATCAAGAGTTGTGGTTTAAACTGTTCAGAAGTAACCACGCTACATACTGTAACAGAGTTACCTCCTGAGAGGTCCATCAAGATCCCGTCAGAGCACAAGAGATAGCGTTGTCGGCGTCCCGTTGAGGAATCAATGGGAACCACGCGCTGTTCTCGACCGTTTTAGACAGCTGGTTTGGCGTCGGATGGTTTTTCTGGTGACAGGAATATCAACCTTCCCCGAACATGGCTCATTAAAAGCTATGACTAGGGGTGGTATCTCTCTGACGGGATGCCTCTTTACCTCCTCTACCTTTTTATGAGGATTTAGGCCCCCATTGCACCTCGGGGGGGGGGGGGGGGGGGGGGCACCTGAATTCCTTATAATGCATAAAAAGTGAATGGATACGCCATTGGCTTCCCTGGTAACTACATCACCTTGAGTAGATCGTTTGTGAGAAAAATCAACTGAGTATTGAACTAAGGATGAAAAACCCAGCAGAGTTGTGGATTATAGAATAGAATAGAATAGAATAAAGCTTTATTCGTGGCATAAAACAGGCAAGCCTAATTACGATATGGCACACGTCAGACAATTGTACAATAACAAAGGTTTAACAATAATAATAAAAATAGAAAAATAGATAAAAAATAAAAAATAAATATAATGGACTACAAACATTTGAGCCATTGGTCCAACAAGGTAGAGCAGCATAAAGATTTGAACTCGCCAAAAGAGTTGTGAAATATATCGATTTTGGGGTTTAAACTCTCAACTAAATTGTACGACGATGCAGATCTATGGCTCAACATTGCTGAATGAGCTGCAGTACGCCCAAATGGAATATGAAATAGGCTGCTCAGTCTAGAATGAAAGGACGGTACCCTAATAGAAAAAGTGGCTAACAGTTCAGGGCAATTTATAGTATAGTTTATAGTTAGTATAGTTAGTTATAGATTTATAGTTATAGTGCCGGAGAACACTTTGTACAAGAAAGCTAAATCTAGCCATTGACGGCGCACAGACAGAGGAAGTACATCGAATCTCTTACATAGGTTTGAATAATTGGCTCTTAGGTTATATACATGAGATGAACGGTAATCGAGGTATTTCAGGAAACGCTTTTGAATAGATTCAAGGGAATTGATGTACTTGGAGTGGGATGGTGACCAGATCTCCGACCCAAACTCCAAATGCGGCCGAACGAGGGTGAGAAACAGAAGCTTCATGATGTCAACATTCTTGAGCTGCCGACAATTTCTGATCACCATACCAAGCATTCTGGTAGCTTTGGACGTTGCTAGTTGCAAATGGCTCCGAAAGATAAGTTGACTATCAATTAAGACACCCAGGTCACGGAGCTCCATAACTCTATTCAAGACAAGACCATCAATATTATAGTGAAAAATTAGTGGATTTTGATTACGCGTGAATGATATAGTTTGACATTTAATTGCGTTGACCGGCAGTTTGTATTTGATACTCCAAGCCAAAATACGCTCCAAATCATCCTGTAATCCAAATTGTGATGAACGATCTGTTATACGAGCAAAAATCTTAATGTCGTCAGCGTAGATGAGAATGTGAGAATTTTTCACACAATCAACGATGTCGTTTATGAAGACTAGGAAGAGAAGGGGACCCAAATTTGAACCCTGAGGCACTCCAGAACCAACAAGGTAGGTATCAGACAGACAACCTTCCCATGATACGAATTGCGAACGGCCCTCTAAGTAGGATTTTAAGAAGGTCACGAGTGCATTAGAGAAACCAAAACCCTCAAGCTTCTCCATCAGAAGATCATGGTCGATTCTGTCAAAGGCTTTGCTAAAATCCGTGTATAATGAGTCAACCTGACATCTCTTGTCCAGGTTGCCTGATATAAAAGACGTGTATTCGGCCAGATTTGTGACGATCGATCTACCGGAAATGAAGCCGTGTTGGTAGTTTGACATCAAAGGAGTAATGTGGTATCTTAATCGCCTCGAAAGAATAAAATCCAAAATTGCAGCGGGAACTGAAAGCATGGATATTGGACGAAAACCATCAGGTTTCAACTTACCATCTCGCTTCAATATAGGTATGATCTTACTTGACTTCCATAGTTTCGGGAAATAGCTAGATATGAGGCATGCGTTAAACAAATGATGCAAAGGCTCGACAAGAAATTTAATGTTGTCTTTGAATATCCCACTAGGCAGTCTGTCGGGGCCAGGAGTTCGACCTTACTGAAAATGGGATATGGCTGCTTCGATCTCCGGTATAGAGATTTCTGTGATTGCCAACGTTTCTGCATAGGAAGAGTGAGGTGATTGTGGCGTTGGTTGGCTGGAGTTGGCAGCAAAAGAGGCAGAGTGATTACCACTACTCACATATACAGAAGAAAACTGGTTAGCAAGAGCATTCGCAATTTGGCCAGGCTCCGAACAGGGTTGTGGTGAATTTACCACCCAAAAAGACACCAGAAATGTCTTTAACAATCAAAGACGATGGAACACCGCAAATCCATCACTCAGAAGTGCAAAACAAGAGCTCTCTTTCGGCAACACAGGGAAATAAGCTCACTCATGAAAGCAGGAAGAGTTTAGCCCTCCGAAGTCCCAGATTCACTGGCACCAAAACGGGAAAGACAACATCCCCGAGGAAGATTGTCAAAGATCTTATACAACCAAATAAGATCGATATACGATCAAACAGGATCAAGCTAAACGGCGATATCGGCCAACATCGATACCGGCCGTGGAATCCGGGCTCACGGAGGAAACCCAAGAGCGCCCTAGCGGCGGGCAGGGGGAACTCTCTAGTTCCCCCCGCAAAACATACACAGCGCTCGGCCGCTCTTACTCCTATAACAGAGTTCAGCTCTAACGCACGAATCTAAAGAGTGTGACAAACTACGTGGGGCCATTCCCGAGTCACCCTCGACTCCAAAAGGGAGATAAATAATACTTTTCAAACCCCTTTTGATTCAACTCCCAATCCATGCTTTCGAATCACCAGCAGTGATTTAACTCCTCTGGTGAACTAGAAAGAAGGATAAGCTATTTTTATTGAGACCTTCTAGATCTTCATTACAGACGACAATTTAATTTGTTGTCTATAGCAATAACGCTATATTATTGAGACCTTCCAGACCTTCACATAGGTGTCAGGTCCGGCTCTTGCAAAGGCCGCGTGACCTCCCTATAAAGCCCTCGTACAGAGCCGAGGCCCTAGGCGGGAACGGATTTCGCTACCCCGCTCTGGACCAATAAGCCCTCACCACCGGGTTACACTACGTAACCGCCCGAGAGGTTCGAGGCCGGGTAACCCTCAAAAGTATTCACCGGGTTACCTAGTGCAAGGATCCTGGGCTAGTAAGAAGCTTCACTTCCTCGTCCGGTCGAACCTGCAGTGCAACCCCCTGGTCTGCACATCCAAATAGTCCTTATCAAGGCTAAGAGTCCTTACAACAATCCTCTACAGGATTGTAGGACCAGGCGATCACGCCACAAACTTGGTTTCCTCATAACCAAAACCTACACTGTTCACGTCAATGTCAACGTCATTGTCAACGTCAATGTCATTGTCAACGTCATTGTCAATGTCAACGTCAATGTCATTGTCAACGCCAATGTCAACGGGACCAAACTTCCCTCTCAGGAGACCTACTCAGAATTTAACACATTTAAATTCCCTCTGTAGGACAGACCCGCATAACCGGATCATGTATCCACTACAAACGGTGACCCCATATCTTTGTACACAGACCACATAGCAAACTCAAACAACAAATCCACTACAAGGTGTGGTGAATTCCACCACAGTATTGCAACAACCCTTTTCAGGGCTACCAAAAAGAGGTACTCACGACACAATCACATATAAAAGACGTCGAGTTACAACTCAACAAAATAACATATTTCGCCCGAGAGAATATGCGAAATATTCACTCACGAACGAAATATTCACAAATAAGCAACAAGCCAAACACCCACTGCAGGAGAAGGGTTCGTCAGGACAACCCACAAAAGTTGTCTTGAAAACAACAGCCCAAGTAAATAATCAATCGACCTCTAAGAAATACAAGGGCAAGGCTGGCAAACCAACTCAGCTATCATATTCACAGATTCTGAGAAAACTCTATGCGAGCCAATAAGAGAACACCTGGCGAGCTAATGAAATTAAACGAACCAACCAGGGGGCGGCAGGAGGCGGTCACCTCCCTATAAATACCCCGCACGGAGCCTTCCGTATTCATTCCACCTTCTGCTCTCGCTGACGACTCTTCTCATCTCTCGACGAAGTTTCTACACGCATTTCAAGACTCAGAAAGGCATATCTTCTCCTCCTCACAGATTCTCTCGATCTTCTTGGCATCTACGAGTCTAGTCATTGCACTACTCATTGCCCAACGTAGATCTCCAGTCAGGGCCCCACCCGGCACGTTTAAGACTTCGTCTAAAACGTCGCGTCCGCAGGGAGGCCTGAGCCGTATCACCCGAATCTCGCAGCCTTCAGCTCTTGATTGCCCGAGGGGTACGCCGGGAAATTGCACAGCTCATACGCTCCAATTTACCGTCCAAGGAAGCCTTTATCAAGGCTCGGAGAGGACCCCGACATCAAGCTGGAATAGAGCTTTGTCGAGCGAGTCCCTCCTCTACATAAATCCTTCATCCGAACGGAAAGGTATTTGTTTCTATCGAGTGAACACACTCGGATATCTCGATGGAGCGAAGCCCATCTTATTTCCTCGGGTTCGAGGGAAGAGAACTTGGCGAGGGGACAGGCGTCGGCCCTGCTCCAGCTCCTTATCCGAAACTCGATCCTCACTCAAAACGTAGTGACAAACTACTCGGGCCAGCTCCGCGCCCAAAGCTCGAACCTCTCGACGAGATCGCAGCTTTGCCTAATAAACCCTCAAAAAGTTTGTTAGCTACTCCCGTACACACACAAGGGGTCGAGGATTCTTTTCAGAATCTCTCGGAAGGTAGTTCTTACGATTCTACCCATGAATATACTAAATATTCATCTCACGATCGCACCGACGATCCGAGTGTCAAACACACTCCTATCCTGCGTACACCGCACGGACCAAAAGGTACTTTCCAGTATTTCAATCAAACACATTCCGTCCCTCCTACAGATGTAAATCTAGGACCGGAATATTACACAACGGTTCAATACCCGAATACGCATTTCCAAACAGCTCGAACCGAACCTGGCGCCCCTCGCGGCCTACCAACGAACGAACCACGAGTTTCGACCACCCAGCAAAATGTCCTTGACAATTTCGCTCACATTTCCTTCGGAAATAATGCAGGGAATAACCCGCATAACCAAGACATGGGAACTTTTCACACCGTCCCATTTGGTCTACCTACACCAAGTAGAACATATATAAATCCACTACAAATGGTGACCCCGCCTTTGAACAGGCTAAACACGGAGCAATACGTTCCCTCTTATGAAGCTAGTGGATTTCAGGGAACCACTGCGGGCGTGCGACCCCCGCCGGGCCTCTACGCCCCACATCTCACACTTCAACCCTCTCCACAAAGTAGCTTTAAAGCACTTTTGGAGGAAATAGGTGACTATCAAAAACCTATTTTTCAGAAGAAAAATATTGATCGAGCTCTCGCAGAGTTCGATCAGTACTGCATTCGCAAGCATTTGAGAACACAAAACGAGTGTTTCTCCGCCATTTACAAGTGGGTACCTGAGGAAATGAGAGAAGCTATTGACTCAGCGTATCTCACGGCACCCCACGCACCTTACGACGAGGCTAAGAAACGCCTAACACGAGAATATGGGTTGTCTATGCAAGACAGACTCCTCGCACTAGAGGATCCATCATCTCTCGCCAAAAAACCCAGCACTAAGTACCATGAAATGTATGCTAAAGCAGTTGGGTACTTTTCGGAGGCATTGATCACACATAAGTGGATCGAAACTCTGCCAAACGACGCACGGGGTCTCGTCGCAGCACAAGCAAGCACGAGCGCCCGGCTTGACCTGGCCGACACGCTACACGCGTATAAATCAGAAACTCCTTCCCTTAACATTAGGGGAGTCGAGTCAACCAACAAAACAAGCACTTCAAGCCCTAAGAAGTCTGTTACACAAAAAACTGAGAATAAACCTCACAAACCTAACGTCTACATCTGCCGAAACCACACTCGTTTCGGCACAGAGACACGTAAGTGTGCGGATCCGCAGCACTGTGGTTGGAAACGTCTCGAAGTCAAACAAAAAGGCTGCAGCTATTAGCCAGCCAAAACATAAAATAGTTTCGAAGGAAACTACACCGGAACCGGTACCCGAAAGTACCGTTCCCACTTCAGAAAACGAGTGCTCGGAAAACGAGTAACTGCCAGTGTAGCAGAGCCTATACGACGGCAGACCAAAGATTTTAAACGGCTCTTTTTCAAGTGTCAACTTCACGGCACCGAATTCCTCATTGACACGGGAGCAGAAGTGAACATTCTGCCCCAAAAATATCACTAAAAAGCTGGGTTTGAAGGTTCTCAAAACCAATGTCAAGCTCACAGCTGCAAACGGCGCCCCAATCGAAACATTGGGACGAGCCGACACGACGATCAACATCGGCCTCGGTGACATGACCACCGAGTTTATGATCACAAAAGTTGACCTAGCCATCCTAGGTATTCCCTTCCTTGAGTCCTGGGACATCGGGATCAGGGTCAAACATAAGTACATTTATAGACAAAAAATGAAGAGCTATGCCGACCAAAAAATAGCAGCTGTCATTCAAGAGAAATTCTCTGACGAACAAATCGACGAGGCTATTCCTCACTGGGACAACAGCTCAAGCTCAGAGAGAACCCAAATTATTGAGGACAAGAACATAAACTCAATAATCGAAATTTATAAACGGCAAATGGACAAGCTCCAGGGAAAGTGGAAGGAAAAACGGGGTTTACCACCGTATAACTACCGAAGGCTCACCTGTACACTTCCGAGCAAGGCCTATGGTGGGTGAAAAAAGATCCCAAGTAAAGAGCACTTTCGATCAAATGCTCGCAGACGGCATAATTGCCCCATCTGATTCCGAATGGGCATCACCCTTACACTGTGTGCCGAAAAAAGACGGGACGTGGAGGATCACAGGCGATTATCGTTTCTTGAACGCTAAGACGAAGAAAGACGCCTATCCTCCACCTCACATACGCTCTTTCCAAGCCAATTTGCACAATACACAAATCTACTCGACTATAGATTTAAAATCGGCATACTACCACATCCCGATGCACCCCGATGACGCTCATAAAACAGCCATTATCACCCCTTTTGGCCTGTACGAATTCAAAAAAATGAGCATGGGGTTAGCCGGCGCTGCCCAGACTTGGCAACGCTACATGGACAACGTAATGCGAAAATTCGAATTCGCGTTTGTCTACCTGGATGACATTTTGGTTGCTTCCAAAACCTACAAGGAACATTTGGAACACCTCAAAAAAATTTTTGACAAATTAGGAGAACACGGGCTCCGAGTAGGGTTCGAAAAATGCATTTTTGCTCAACCCACCGTAGACTTCCTGGGTTTTACTATCTCAAAACACGGGATAACCCTAAAAGAGACAAAATAGAAGCCATTGAACAGTTCCCACGACCAATAGACGTACGAAACCTACGCGGATTTTTGGGAATGTGTGGTTTCTACCGAGCTTGCTCCAGTAAATTCACACACATGGCTCAGCCCCTATACGACGCCATTCAATCAAACAAGAAAAATGACAAAACTCCGATTGAATGGACAACAGCAAGGGAAGAAGCTTTCAATAGCTTAAAACAAGCAATGATCAAAGCCACATTGCATAACATAGCCCATCCTCACCCTACAGCGGAATGGAGGATAGTGTGCGATGCGTCCGACACTCACATCGGAGCAGCTCTAGAGCAAGAAATAACAAACAAGGACGGCTCAAAGACATACCAACCATTGGGTTTCTTTAGCAAAGAAATTCCTGAACAATGGAAAAATAAAGCCTCCTTCGACAAAGAGATGTTCGCCGCGTACCAAGCTTGCATACACTGGCATAACGACTTGGACGGGCGCTCTTTCCATCTATGCTCAGACCATAAGCCACTACTAGGCACAATGTTAAAGAAAAATGCTCATTTTTTCTAAAATGAGACTAAGGTGGTTGACATACATATCACAAATGACAAGTGATATTCGACACATACCCGGAGAACAAAACGTCGTGGCGGACGCACTCTCCAGACCGTTTGACCCGGTTGAAATTCAAACCAAGTCAATTTCAACTCAGACAGACGAGGGTCCGGCGGAAGCCGAAATTTCGAAAGTAACGGCCGCAGTTGAGTGCAACCTTTTACTTCAAGTACTAGAAGCACAAAAGAAATATCCTCCCACGTCAGAAGACACGCGGAAACTTACAAAAGTTGAGTTTCCACAAGGGGAGCTATGGTGTAACCTAGACTTAGGACACCCAGGCCTTACATACCAAAAGACATGAGACACGATATAATCAGCCAAATTCACAATTTGGGTCACCCAGGTATACACTCTACAGTATACAAGGTGAAACAGAGGTATTTCTGGCACGGACTACGCACAGACGTCTCAAACTGGGTAAGAGCATGTGAAACTTGCCAACGAGCCAAAATCACTCGCTCTGTTAAACTACCTTACACAGAATTCGAAACGGCCACGAAATTCTCTCATGTCCACGCCGACATAACCGGGCCATTACCATTGGCAAAAGGACGAAAACAATACCTTCTCATGATGGTAGACAGAGCGACAGGTTGGGTGGAGGCTGTTCCCCTAACTAATATTGAGACGTCCTCTATAACTGACGCATTTATTAAAATTTGGGTAGCTTCCAAAGGAGTTCCCAAATACATTACCAGCGACCAAGGAGCACAATTCGAATCAGCTCTGTTTCAATCGATAATGGAGCGTTTAGGGGTAAAACATACACACACACTGCCATACAAACCTTCAACAAACGGCATGGTGGAGCGTAGAAACAGATCACTGAAAGAAGCGATCAAAGCTCAAAACGAAAATTGGCTAGACGCACTACCTAAAGTACTACTAGCAATGCGTACAGCGGTGGACCCAGCGACGGAAACAACAGCTTTCCAAAAAGTCTATCGGATAGATGTACCCCTTCCAGGAGATATATTCGTTACATCAACGAATATTTCTGAACCAATATTTTTCCGCTCCACCCATATAAAGCATAATAACACCAAATACGCTGTGAATATGCCCAAAAACTTGGATACATGTTCATACGTCTACATAAGAGTGCCGACTCAATTGTCTACATTGCAATGCCCATACACAGGGCCTTTCAAAGTGATAAAACGAGATAAAGTCTCTGTCACAGTGCAAATTGGTGAACAATTTAAAAAAGTTCCCAAACAGCAAAATAAACCAGCTTATACGCTGGATGACAATGAAACGGCGGCACGAAACCCAATTAATACAGAAAAGCAGGAGGAAAATCTCCGAAAATCCGCCAGAGGGCGCGTCCCCTCCAACAAATTCGGTGAGATGTGGGTGACCACGCTCTGCCAAACTGCCCACCACCGACCTACCCTCCCCGCAACCAGCCCTCCGCGGCCGCGGGGCCAGCCCTCACGGGTCTGGTACCCGTCGACAAGGTGCGGATCGGGGGTGACCAAACCCCGACGCCCGTCGCAACCGACGGGGCCGGAGGTCCACTCCAAGGCGAGGACGGCCGGTTACTCAGCAACCTCCGCCCCAACTGGCAAGGGTCTCGTACGGATTCCGTGTTTCCCTGCCAGTTCTTCCCCGAGCACGTCATCATTAGTAACACGACGTCTTGGGGGGGCGCCTGTGGTGAATTCCACCACAGTATTGCAACAACCCTTTTCAGGGCTACCAAAAAGAGGTACTCACGACACAATCACATATAAAAGACGTCGAGTTACAACTCAACAAAATAACATATTTCGCCCGAGAGAATATGCGAAATATTCACTCACGAACGAAATATTCACAAATAAGCAACAAGCCAAACACCCACTGCAGGAGAAGGGTTCGTCAGGACAACCCACAAAAGTTGTCTTGAAAACAACAGCCCAAGTAAATAATCAATCGACCTCTAAGAAATACAAGGGCAAGGCTGGCAAACCAACTCAGCTATCATATTCACAGATTCTGAGAAAACTCTATGCGAGCCAATAAGAGAACACCTGGCGAGCTAATGAAATTAAACGAACCAACCAGGAGGCGGTCACCTCCCTATAAATACCCCGCACGGAGCCTTCCGTATTCATTCCACCTTCTGCTCTCGCTGACGACTCTTCTCATCTCTCGACGAAGTTTCTACACGCATTTCAAGACTCAGAAAGGCATATCTTCTCCTCCTCACAGATTCTCTCGATCTTCTTGGCATCTACGAGTCTAGTCATTGCACTACTCATTGCCCAACGTAGATCTCCAGTCAGGGCCCCACCCGGCACGTTTAAGACTTCGTCTAAAACGTCGCGTCCGCAGGGAGGCCTGAGCCGTATCACCCGAATCTCGCAGCCTTCGGCTCTTGATTGCCCGAGGGGTACGCCGGGAAATTGCACAGCTCATACGCTCCAATTTACCGTCCAAGGAAGCCTTTATCAAGGCTCGGAGAGGACCCCGACATCAAGCTGGAATAGAGCTTTGTCGAGCGAGTCCCTCCTCTACATAAATCCTTCATCCGAACGGAAAGGTATTTGTTTCTATCGAGTGAACACACTCGGATATCTCGATGGAGCGAAGCCCATCTTATTTCCTCGGGTTCGAGGGAAAAGAACTTGGCGAGGGGGACAGGCGTCGGCCCTGCTCCAGCTCCTTATCCGAAACTCGATCCTCACTCAAAACGTAGTGACAAACTACCCGGGCCAGCTCCGCGCCCAAAGCTCGAACCTCTTGACGAGATCGCAGCTTTGCCTAATAAACCCTCAAAAAGTTTGTTAGCTACTCCCGTACACACACAAGGGGTCGAGGATTCTTTTCAGAATCTCTCGGAAGGTAGTTCTTACGATTCTACCCATGAATATACTAAATATTCATCTCACGATCGCACCGACGATCCGAATGTTAAACACACTCCTATCCTGCATACACCGCACGGACCAAAAGGTACTTTCCAGTATTTCAATCAAACACATTCCGTCCCTCCTACAGATGTAAATCTAGGACCGGAATATTACACAACGGTTCAATACCCGAATACGCATTTCCAAACAGCTCGAACCGAACCTGGCGCCCCTCGCGGCCTACCAACGAACGAACCACGAGTTTCGACCACCCAGCAAAATGTCCTTGACAATTTCGCTCACATTTCCTTCGGAAATAATGCAGGGAATAACCCGCATAACCAAGACATGGGAACTTTTCACACCGTCCCACTTGGTCTACCTACACCAAGTAGAACATATATAAATCCACTACACAAGGGTCTTCCATTTATTTCAAGTAAGAGTCCCAAAACTAGTTTGTATACATGAGCTATGACTTCTCAGGAGGGTTAAGAAGGGGGAATTGGCCCATTGGGATGTGGAGTCTTGTGCTATAAATTCACAGAGCAACTTTCCAACTAACGATTTTTGTGAGATGGGAAATTATTAAAGTTATAATTTCCCTGGCATCGAATGGTAGTAGGTGAAAAAAGCGTGACATATTTTGCTCAGTCGAAAATTTTGAATTATCCCCGAGAAATCCATATAAGGAAAAATATACTTCAACGAATAGCTTCAGATCACGAATTGAGAGACCATAGAATATTAAATAAAAAGACATGCAGCATGATCTTAGGGTGAATTTTCGTAAATTATCGTATTACATTTAGGTTAAATTGTTATGATATTTGAGCACTTTGATGGTAATGAAATTGTTAAATATAATTAGACTACGTACAAGTAGTCTGTTTTTTTCTTCTTTAAATTATATAGCATCAAAGGTACAATAAAATGACGAGAAACCAAGAAAAAAATTGAATTTGATATTTTTTGTCAGAGAAAATTTGACGTTCGATCAGGGAAATTATAATTTCCATTTGGGGCCCTCCCTGTTAGTGCGTATTGCATAAATGGCTCAGGCAGAAAACGTTTAATCTTACTCGGAAAAAGCTGGTGCGAGGCTTCACACTATGTACGTATGTATCTAGTTTCCCAACGTTTGTGGTTAATTAATTTGTACGGGTTATTTATGCAGTTTTGCTGGTAAAACATTTATGTGGGTACCTACTTTGTAAGTTTTAGTCATATTTTATTGCTCCGAGGGTCCTTCAATCGAAGTTGGTTCATCCACAAAAGTAACAAAAAGTAGGATTGCCAAGTTTTGCCGTACGGCAGGATACTGAAAAATCACTAAAAATGGCGTTTTAAATTAATTTTTATCCTCTTATTTATGAACTTTAGAGTTTTATAATTCTGTTTTTTATTTATTTTCGCATTAATGATGCACATTTTACAGCCATATTTTAAACATAGGTTACTTACATATTACATAGAAAATTCTTCGAAACTTGACTGATGATACATTACATTCATAAAAATATTTAAATATAGCTTTGTAAATATTAATGGAATTTGTCATAATTACAGGTAAGTATTTGAAAGATTGACAAATTAACTTATTATTATTGATATAATCAAGTAAAATGTCTCTTTCGCAATAAAATAAGGGACACGTGGTTCCCTCCTACTGAATGGTGAAGTACTGTGATTGTCTCCTGAAACGATAGATGAGACGTAGCTCATAGGTTAGGATAACGGTCTCGTGAGACGAAGGTCGAGGTTCAAATCCTGTTGACCGGTCATGTTTTTGTTTGCTCGTATAACTCCCGAAATATACTTCTAAAATCATTCTGACCTGCATGTCCAACTAATTTGAATTTTCACTAAGGGATTGACTACTTGATGTTATGTATTTTTGAGATGCGAGCTTGCGAGCATCCAGATCACCAAACTATACACTTTATTCTGACCTACACGTCCACTAATCTGCATTTTTACTAAGGGATTGACTACTTGATGTTATGTCTTTTTGAGATGCGAGCTTGCGAGCATCCAGACCACCAAACTATACACATCATTCTGATCTTCATGCCCAACTAATCTTCATTTTTACTAAGGGATTGACTGGTACACAATCTCCTCACCAATAAATCTATTTTTTCTTGGCATACGGATAAATCCGTAGATTTACCGGTCGGAGCGATCATACAAGCCCAGACTGATAAAAGGGGAGACTAGCGCCGCTGCGCGGCGGAGGAGGGAACCACGGGCCGGGTGTACGGCTACCGTCGAGTCATAGCGCTTTGTGGATGGACCGCCCTACAAACCAGGGACGCTTGGGGACTTGGGGCTGAATACTCTTATAGAATGATCCACAGGTCATTAGGATCTAGCTATGTTTAGAACGAGATGTAACTGGAAGTAGTGGTAAACGTAAAGTTACAGAAATTACCATGAACAAAACATGGAAGCCTTTAAATTATTGAACCAACCAATTCCAGAAATGAAAAATCAAATAGGAGGTGCGATAAAAACAAATCCCTATTGATATCAAGATACTACTAGATCTGCAACCAAAAGCAACGAAGAAATGACGAATTGCATTTACTCAATCATCATCAAGCTGAAAGATCATATGAATAAAACTGATTTTGATGAACATCTCATAAAGGCAATAATTAAAGATAGTATAACGGAACAAAAAACCAAGCTAAACTAGA
Organism: Adelphocoris suturalis; assembly: GCA_030762985.1. Taxonomy (NCBI): domain Eukaryota; kingdom Metazoa; phylum Arthropoda; class Insecta; order Hemiptera; family Miridae; genus Adelphocoris; species Adelphocoris suturalis. Next base: position 115,205,565 of record CM061044.1, read on the forward strand.
AAATATGCCTATAACTAAGAGAACTGAAATATGATTCAATAATTTATTGAACTTATTAAACTTTACTTCGTTATTTATATCCATACAGCGAGGGGTAAACTCCATTTTCTATCGGAGTTACATTTGTAACGGCCCAAAAATATCTGATACCTCGACAGGAGTTCGAACTCGCGTCGTCACAACTACAAGAAATTAATTTTCCGAAGTTGCAACACTAACGATCAGAGCTATGAGGCCAGGGTGACCAAACCTCTTCGACTGTGAGAGTTATTTTCCTGGAGCGTAACATTTCCCCGGAGTCGAATACCAGCCGTCTCGGCTGGTTTGGGGTCGGACGAATGACGAAGTGTAACTGCAGGCCGCTGGCTCAGCAGATGCTCGCTGGAACAAGTCAGCAGTCGAGCGAGGTCATTGTCACGGTGTGTTCTGACTCAAGTGAGTGAGGAAATGAAAGGCATAACAACAGGAAATGTGATGTTGACAGTCTTTTGGCTCGAGAGGGATTTAATTAATTATTGTTTCGTATGATTTCGGGTCCTTTTTCGACTGCGCCACTGTAACGGCCCAAAAATATTTGATACCTCGACAGGAGTTCGAACTCGCGTCGTCACAACTACGAGAAATTACGGGAAATTCCTCGGAGTTGCGACACTCTAACGATCAGAGCTATGAGGCCAGGGTGATCAAACCTCTTCGACTGTGAGAGTTATTTTCCTGGAGCGTAACACATTATTGGTGGATTTATTTTTCAGCATCTTGAGTTGTTTCTATGTCTCTGCTATTGGGGTTGATTTATTGAGCGTGGAACAGTAATTCATCCATGATTCGAGACATGCTTTATACACAGCTCTGTGAAAGTTGTAGATTTAATATTATACAGATCAAAATTATAGGGTGTTAGGTGACTATTATACTGCTGAAATGCTCTTGTACGTTCTGTTACAGTAATTCTGTTTAAATCTTATCTTAACCCTAGAATCCTATCGAGGAGTCAAAATGACTCCAGCCTCCAATTTCCATAGTGTACCGTGGCACCCCAGGGCAGGGGGTCGCTCCCCTCCCAGCTATGCTTCCCCCAGGATGTCCGCTCAGTGACTCTCATGCCACCAGCTGCCTCTGACCTCACCCGTCGTTGCTATCAGGTAAATACTGAAGTCCTATACGTCAAAATGACTCCACGATAGTAATGCTGTAGGTGAGGTGGAGTCAGTTTGACTCCACGATAATATTGCACGCCCCTGATGTCGAGCCAAGTTGAGTCCATGATCACATTGTATGCCCCAATTGTTCAGTCAAATTTACTCCACAATATCAAAGAAGCTGTTGGGTCAAGAGCAGAACATGCATATTTGTACGAAGAAATTCGGCAGGTGCTTGAGGAGATGAGCGAACCAAATGACGACTTCGCACCAAGTTCTGAAGAAGACGAACCAGATCCAGTTGACGGAATCGACTTGGAGGACGAAAACGATCCAGATTTTGTTGCTGAAGATGATGATGGGGAACTCTCGACAGAAAGTGAGGTCGAGGTGAAGGGGATTTGATAAACGATAAACTCTCTCATCGTTGGAAGATGATGCGGTTGGAGAAAAATCAGAAATTTAGAGCCACTACTTTTGATCCTGAAGAAACAACTTAGAGGGAACCTGTGGGGGAAACTACAGTTTCAGCTCCGCCCCCTGCTGACTCTCAAAGCGCTCCACAGCCAACAACACCCAAACAAAAACCAGCAAAAAGGATGTATTGCAGCATGTTTCCGTCCTCTCTGAAGCAAAGAACGTCCACAACTTGCTCAAAATGTGACAGGCTGATTTGCGGAGGCCACACGGTAAAAACATTCTGTCCAAATTGTCTATTATTTTCAGGGGGATGCTCCCATCTAAACATAGTTTTATTTTATGACTGTAAACAGCCTAACATTCGTTTCAACTTTGTTCCTCTTCAATATTAACTAGAAAAGAAGTTCCATAGTCTTTTGATAGAGAAAATAAGAATTTCATAATCTTAATTTTCGTCATAAATTTGTCTACTCATTTGCTATTTATTTTCATTCCTATACTATTGTTTCTTGAATTTCCAAAGACTTTTTACTGTGATTTGTGATTCATCTGAAACGGTAATATTGTTCGTAGTCAAACGTTTAGTCAATTAGCAATGGAACTGAAGAAACTGACTGTCAAATTATTTTGCTAAGTAGGTATCGAGTTATTTTGAAGTCATTGTAGTTGGAAGGATTACAAGTTTTTGTATTTCAGGTATTGTCAAATGCATACATATTTTGTAATGAAGAAGGAAATGATTAATCATTTAATTATTTGATCATACGATTTTTTTTAAATAAGAGAAACCTCGTTTTTAGGCTGAAAGGAGCGGATATTATGTTGAATACAGCATTAATACGTTGTTCACATTTCATTGTATTATGGTTTTGATTTTTCTCCATACAAACAGTATTGAAAAACCAGTGGAAAGCGACGAATTTCAATGGGAGTCATTTTGACTCCGATCCATAGTAATGAGGGGGTATGATTCATCGATAGTATTCTAGGGTTAAGACTGGAAAAAGATGGTTTTGTACTTTTAACATGTATCATGTTTTAGCCCTGGGGTCCTAGCGAATTTCGCGAGTCAATTTTTTTCCGCGCACGAAATTAATTACAGTGATTTCCGCCTACAACCGAGTCGTTGCTAGGGAAATGGTACTTCGTCGTTTTTCATCCCAAAAAATTCGTTGACCATTCGTTCGAAAGCTCTCGATTTATCCAACAATATTATGTTAACTACGGCGAAGTGCGTGTCCAACAAACTGAGTTATGAGCATGGTTATATAAATAATTGTTTACACACAGGTGATCATTCTCAATAATTGATATTGTGAACATGATTGCAACCGCTTGTTAATTTCTGATGTTTTCATAGAATTTCGAATCAATATCGAGGAGAAAACATGATACATGGTTGAAATTTTTGGTTCTAGAACAGAAATAAGTTTTTTGTTAATTTTTTAATGTGATTGTGTGTGAGGATGGAGATGTTTACAGCGTTTACCTACTGATCAGTGTGCTGGACGTTGCTATATTTCCCCTCAGTCGGAGTAAGCTGAGAAAGCTCTGGGAGGCTGCTCTCGGAATGCTTGAAAACTTAAAAATTTACCTCTGGGCAACTTGAGGAGCAGATCGAAAGGCAAACTTTTACTTTGTATTCAATGCTCTCTGCAAGCTCTGCTCGAACAAGGTATTGTAATTCAGCGATGAGCAAGTTGCACTCTTTCGAGTTTTAGGGTGGTATGCTAGAACGACCCTCGAAGTTGGAGGGATGTTTGAGTAAGGGAGCTCCCTTACTTCTTGGAGGGTGGTTTGAGGGAGGCCCTTGAAATAAAATGTAGTGCAAGAACGACCCTTACAGTTAGAGGGATGGTGGTTTGCTTTGAGGGTGGTTTGAGGGGCTGTTAGCTTCATTGCTCTGCCTATCCAACTTTCCATGTGTGGCGGGTCAGAAATCTGAAGATTATGTTTATTATTTAGCCATATTTCTCTGAGGCAGAAATGGAAAGCCACCACCATCATCTCATTGTACTGCTTGTCAACAAACTGTCTGCGTTCGTCTTTCGTTCATTTTGCTGTATTTATATTGGCTGACTGGGCTAAAGCCCAGGACGCTAGATTTTGAAGGGACAACATTTCCAAAGGAAATACCTATAGGTATTTTTTATTGTGTGTATGTTATGTTTGTTACATTCTCAAAAGTTCCATCTCAATATGAACACAACAATAGGGCCACTAATAAAATGTTTCTGTGACATGTGTGTCTTTCTGTGACTGTGTGTGTGACACCCTACGGCCTAAATAAGGGTCAATTATATTTAATTTACAAAGTGGGAGGTGTGAGTATAATCATTATGTGCGTGTCTCGTAATGGAAAAACAAAAAATTATTGGAAATAAGGAATTAGATGCTGTTTTTAAGCAGATTCCATTACAACTTCATCAAATCAAACCAAATTTATATATGTCTTAACCTTTTGGCCATTTTTTACTTTCCAAACAGAGAGGGAAGGTTGAAAGTATTGTACGCTTCACAAGCATCTCAAGTGAAAATTGAGACGGATTAGGAATCCATTACAGCCTCTGATCAAATATATATTTCTTCACCTTTTGGCCATTTATTATTCTTCAAACAGAGAAGGGAGGTGGAAAGTATTGTACATTTCACAAGTTTCTCAGGTGAAAATTGGGACGGATTTTAGGAACAATGAATCCATTACAGCCTCAAATCAAATGGAAGTAGGTATATATTTCTCAATTTTTCTAAATTATTACATTCCAAACAAAGTGGAAACGTGAAAATAAGGACGGATTACAGCAAGGAAAGACCCTCGAGGGACCTCAGGACCAGCCTCACTTTTGGAGGGCAGCCCTTAATATCTCGATAAGTGATTGGTAGAAATTCAGAGGGGCCTCCTCAAACTGTGTCTTTGTATTGAACGGTGGTTTGAGGTACGTTAGAGGGGCAACCCTCCATAGTAAGGGTGCCCCTCCAACGTTTGAACCTCGGTTGTCTTTGCATTAGGAACTTCTACTGGAGGGATGCCCTCAAACGTCCCTCCAACTTCGAGGGTCGTTCTAACATACCACCCTTAGTGTCTCAAGGAATTTGGAGAAAAATTCAGATCTGATTCATACTAATGTAGACGTTCGTACAGACATTTCTTGGAATGTTCCTGATCCCACGGGGTGGGAACAGGGCGCGAGAATCGAGTTTCTGAACTCGGGCTGATTTTAACACTTTTGTGGGTTCTGGTTCAATAAGTTACATAACTCGCCTCGTTTTGAAGAAAGCTAATGGGTCGATAAGCAGCGTTGCACAAGAAGTAGCTATGTAGTTTTTGAAAAGTTTTTCTATGGGATTTCTCGAAGGTTGAGAGGTGTTGTATTCTATATTTTCCTAATAGGATTAATTTAAGATGTTTTAGCAAATTTTCGTAGAAAATGAAGCTATTGCAATGGCTAAAAAAATTTAGGTGCTCTCCATTGAAACCCGTTTTGTAGCGCGATTCCTGGATTTTAACACTTTTCCATATATATATATATATATATATATATATATATATATATATATATATATATATATATATATATATATATATTTATATATGTAAGTATATATTTAAAATGTTTCGGGTTTCTCGAGGGTTGGTCAATAAAAAGTCTATATTCTAGGCAGACGTTTCGAAATATTTATACTTCATCTTCAGGGCTTGGAAAACTGTATTTGGACGCTTATTTCATATCCTCGAGCATAGAGCAGCTATACATAGGTAGTAAACAACATCCTTGGGTATACCGAGAAAAAACTTTGGATACCTTTATAAACTGTATACACCTCTTATAACTTCAATTTTAGTCTCTGTTCAGTTGAATAATGTTTTCTCAGTATACTCCAAAGTGTTTTCTCAGTTTTCTTGGTATACCCAAAGATGTTGTTTACTACCTACGTTTAGCCACCTACTCTATGCTTGAGGATATTGTAACGGGCTAAAAATATTTGCTACCTCGACAGGAGTTCGAACTCGCGTCGTCACAACTACGAGAAATTATTATTAATTTCTCGAAGTTGCGACACTCTTACGATCAGAGCCATGAGGCCAGTGATTCACGTCGCGAGTGATTTAGTTCGTATGAGGCCAGGGTGACCAAACCTCTTCGACTGTGAGAGTTATTTTCCTGGAGCGTAACATTTCCCCGGAGTCAAATACCAGCCGTCTCGGCTGGTTTATGGTCGGACAAATGACGAAGTGTAACTGCAGGCCGCTGGCTCAGCAGATGCTCGCTGGAACAAGTCAGCAGTCGAGCGAGGTCATTGTCACGGTGTGTTTTGACTCGAGTGAGTGAGGAAATGAAAGGCATAACAACTAGAAATGTGATGTTTACAGTCTTTTGGCTCGAGAGGGATTTAATTAATTATTGTTTCGTATGATTTTTCGGGTCCTATTTCGACTGTGCCACTGTACTGCTCCCAAAACTCGGCCCAACCACGACCTGAGGCTCCCTGCTGGCAAGTAGCTGATGGCAACTGGCTAATGCCCTAACTAATTTGAGCCCAGGGTGTTTGGGCAATAGGTAAGGGTTTCATTGAATGCAGACCAATTTACCTATCCCAAAGTTGAAAATATATTTCGTATAGTTGAAAAGAATATGCTTATTCAATATAATAATCAAATGAAAGGAGCTCCTTCTAGATTTATTTTTCTTAATTTAAATTATATTTCTATATATAGATTCGATTTGCAATGTTCTGACCGTTTGTGTTTGGAGTGTTCGTCGATACTTATGTGAGATGAGGTCCTGCCGTTGTCTGCTGCTGATGAGAAAGATGAGGAGAAGCCAGCATTCCCCTTCCAGATAAGTCGAAGGTGTCCAAGCTCTGAAGGTCTCAATTCGAAGATCCTTGAGCTGATGAACAATGCTTGGGGTCGATGTATGGAGAGCTGCTTCTGAAGCCTCAAGCTGAATAATGAAAAATAAAATAAATTAATTTCCGGAGCAAGAGGTAGATGAGAAGCTGCTGGTTGAATGTCAAAATTACTCACATTGGAGATATGGTTTGCCCAGGATGCTGATGACCTGATGCAAGTAGACAATGGCGTCGTTCGGAAATAATGGTTTGATTTTGGTGAAGTAAAGTGACGCAGGTTCGATAGCGACGTCGAGGAGGAACTGCCGGCTGGAGGTGAGATCGACGGAGTCCCCACTACACTTTCACTCACGGCACAAACAAATCGGAGTCCACTTAAAACTAAATGCTTATCGATAGGTTCCGGAGACCGGACATACTCCCCACCAAAATTTGCAAAGCAAATTTGATTAAAAACAGAAGTTAAAAAATTTAAGGATCGCTAGAATGAGGAGAGGTTTTGAGAGGTAGGAGGGGAATAAGGTTAGCAGCTGATCGTTTGTAGGTTCCAGAAGACGTTCTGAGGGTCACTACTCTAACAATGCCGTCTGAACCTGGATGGACGCTGGAAACTCTTGCAGTTGGCCAGCTAAGCTGAGGAGCTGATGGATCCTTGATGATGACTAAATCGCCAACTTCGAGGTTAGTTGAAGGCCTTTTCCATTTGCTTCGAGCCTGGAGTGTAGAGACATACTCTAAATGCCATCTTTGCCAGACCTGGTCAGACATCTTCTTCAAGAGCTGCCATCGATTCAGGCGGTTGTCTTCATTGTCAAGAAGAGTGGGCTCGGGATTGACTGTCAGAGGTGCACCTACAAGAAAGTGGCCTGGAGAAAGGAAATCAAACTCCGATGGATCAGCTGATAGAGGACACAGTGGTCTAGAATTAAGAATTGCTTCGATTTTGCAGAATAGTGTTGTAAGCTCTTCGAACGTTAGAGGAGTGTTCCCAGCAGCAAGATATAAATGCCGTTTAACTGCTTTCACTCCAGCTTCCCACAATCCTCCAAAGTGAGGAGAGTAGGGTGGATTAAAGTGCCACTTTATGGCACGAGAAGAGCTGGCGAACTCGATTTGCTTCCTCGTTTGTTCTTCATTAAACCATCTAGCCAATTCTTGAAGTTCTTTGCTAGCTCCCTTGAAATTAGAACCGCAGTCAGAGTACATATCTGACGGGAGACCTCTTCTGGATATGAAACGGGAGAATGATGCAAGAAAGCTGGATGTAGAAAGATCTGAAACAGTCTCTAAATGGAGAGCCTTAGTGACCATGCAGACGTAAAGACATAAGTAGGATTTATGAAGTGAGGCGTTACGTCGGCGCGATTCCTTTGTAATAAATGGCCCTGCAAAATCAACTCCTGTATGCAGGAATGCTCTTCCATCTTCGAACCTGTAAGAAGGAAGATCGCCCATGATGGGTGGTATAGATTTTGCCTTCATTTTATAGCATTTCAAGCAGAGGAACAATCTGTGTCGAATTAGGCGACGTGAAGCTGGTATCCAAAATTTAGTTTGGAGAAGAGCCTGATTTAGATTCGGACCTGGATGCAAAAATAAGGTGTGGTAATGGTCCACCAGAAGATTTGTGAAGTGTGATCTATTAGGCAAAAGTATAGGATGCTTCCGGTTTTCTGGGAAATTTGATTTTGACAAACGTCCTCCAACTCGTGCCACTCCTGATTCGTCAATATATGGATTCAGTTCAGGAAATTGGCATTCGAGTTTCGTTGAATTCGGAATCGATCCTTGAAAGAAATGATGTCGTTGTATCACCTTGATACAATTCGATTCGGCTTCTTGGAGTTCCGCGTGTTTTAAAACCCCTGTACGTGGCGATTGTCTATTCTTTCGGTTATGCATCGCTCTCAAGAGAATCGCTGCAATCCGAATGAGCTTGCAGTATGAAGACACCCTTGACATCCAATTCATGAACTCTTGACTGCCAGATTTTGTGGTGAGAAGAATCGAAGTAGAGATAGGCTTTAATTCGGGGAGATCTTCGTCGAATTTCGAAACGTGTGAAGGCCATTCCTGCTCTGGTAATTTCAGCCAAGATGGACCGGACCACCATAAGGTGTTGTCAAGAAGTTCAATTGGCAGTGATCCTCTCGAGCCAATGTCACTCGGGTTGTTTTCTGAATCAACATGGTTCCAACATGTGACATCTGTAAGTTCGGATATTTGCTCTACTCTATTCGCAACGAAAGTTTTCAATCTATAGGTTGGAATTTTCAACCAACTTAGAACTATAGTAGAATCTGAAAAGAATCGAGTTGGATGAATTGTTGGAGGTAGATTGGACAGAAAGCCTTGAATCGATTTATATAATTTTGCCAACAATAATGCGCCACACAGTTCTAGCCTTGGTATTGATATCGCTTTGATCGGAGCCAATTTGGTTTTAGAAGTTAACAAATATGATCGTGTAGCTGGATCTGTGATCACTCGGATGTATAAGGTTGCGCAATATCCCCTTTGTAATGCATCTGAGAAACCGATTATCTGATATTCAAAAGGTTCATTGGAGAGTACGAACCGTGGAATTTTGATTTTTGATAATAACTCCAATTGTTGGACTATGTTATTCCAGTCAATAGTTAGGTCCCCAGAGATGGGATCATCCCAATCAAGTTTCTGTTTCCAAAGTTCTTGGACAAAACCCTTCATTAAAAAAGTACAGGGTGATATAAACCCTAGTGGGTCAAATATTCTAGCCACTGTAGATAAAATTGCGCGTTTAGAAACAACAGAAGTAGGGGTTTTCAATTGATACGAAAACACATCTTCTACTGGATCCCACTTCAGCCCTAGTACCTTGATAGCAGTTGTATCACTATTCGACCATGTAACTGAAGTATTATTTGTAGTTTCACTAGATTCATCAGTAACTGCTTCCAATAGAGCTGGATGATTGCTGGCCCATTTGCTTAGGGCGAATCCGCCTCTACGCATAAGTTCAATTATTTCGTGCTGTAATACAAGAGCGTCTGAAATAGTAGGAGCACCAGTAGCCAGATCATCAACGAATATGTCCCTTGATAGAACTTCAGCAGCGAGAGGGAATCCTGATCCTTCATCATTAATTAATTGTTGGATAGTTCTGAGGGCAAGAAATGGTGCACAAGATAAACCGTAAGTTACTGTGCAAAGCTCGTATGTTTGGACTGCATCAAAGGAATTGAATCGCCACACAATATGTTGGTAGCATCGATCATCAGGATGTACGAGAATCTGCCGATACATTTTCACGGCGTCAGCTACAAAAACTATTGCGTGTCGACGGAAATTCAATAATATGTCCCTCACGTCAATTTGTAAAGGTGGGCCAACAAGAAGTGAGTCGTTCAGAGAACCATTACTGGTTTTTACAGATCCGTCAAAAACGACTCTAAGTTTCACTTCGCCTCTATTTTCCTTCGTGACACAATGATGAGGAATCACGAATTTAGAAGATTCAGAGGTTTTCTTCATATGGCCTAGTTGAATATATTCGTTCATGAACTTATGATATTCCGATTTCAAGGAAGGGTTACGGTTCAATTTGGACTCGAGATTTTCCAATCTACGTTTAGCTATAGAATATGATGTGGAAAATTCAACATTCGTTTCCTTGAACGGCAAACGAACGACATAGCGACCGTCTTCTAAACGATAGTGATTATTTACAAAGAATTCTTCGGCCTCAATGTGTTCGGGATTTCGAATTATATTGCGTGGTGATGGCTCTTCTAGCTCCCAAAATTGTGATAATTCAAAATTAAGATTATCAACTTGAGCGCTGCCGGAAAATAAGCAAATGGAACTGAAGAGATTCGTACTAGCGAGGGTTTCTGTAAAACGACCCACGACGATGTGCCCAAAGGCTGAATCGAAAAGCTTGGGCAGATCATCACGAACTGATATCATTGATCCACTCATGACGTCAGCATATAAATCTGCGCCTAGAAGGAAGTCTATAGAAGATGGTTCCCAAAATTTCGGGTCAGCTAGATCAAACCCTATGAAATGGCGCCAAACGTCATAAGGAACAGGAGAAGTAGGTAAGTGATTCGTTATATTGGATACTACGACAGCTTCAGTAGTAAAAACATTTGATAAATCCTTTGAACGAATCACACAAGTTGTTTTGCCTTTCGCTCCGTCGAACAACGATCCACCTAATGACGATATTTTCCGTTCACATCGGATCATATTCAGGCCTAGTTTATTAACACAACGTGTAGTTATAAATGATTGTTGACTTCCAGAATCAATTGCGATACGAAAACGTTGAATTTGACCTCTAATATCAACAAAGTTGGCCCAAGCGGTGCCGAGAATGACATGGACACTGGAAGTAAAAGGACAAGATGAAACATGATGACACTGAACTGAAGAATCAACATTAGATGACCTAGACGTACTTGGCACAGGCTTTGGATGGTTACTGGTTGATTGATTAACATTCAAATGAGAATGTAATAATGAATTATGGCGTTGTGTGCAAAATCGACAATGCCATTTTGATCGACATTTTGACGTGATATGTTGAGAATTCAAACAATTTTTACATCCCTGCCAATTCCGCAATTTGTTAAAGCGCTCTTGTGGTGTCAAATTATAAAATTCAGAACAATTAAGTACTGTATGCGTATTGTCACAAATCGGACATTTCGAATTGGGAGATTTTGATTCTTCTTTTCCCTCACTTGTAAGTAATGTAGTTTTTTGTTTCAGGTGATTTGAATTTTTGAATGATTTCCCTTTAATTTGAACAAATTCCTTATTTCTGAAATCAGTGGAACGTGACGAGTTTTCAAATTCTATGTTACCCTCCGACAACTGAAGAGCAACAAATTTTTCACGAACGTATTTGACTAAATTCGTAAAGGTGGGAAAATCTACATTCTTGTTTGCAAATTCAAATTGTTCCCTTGTGTGTGGATCTAAATTCCTAAATGCAAGGAAAAAGAGAATAAATTCAGACAAGTCTGCGATGTTTAACAACTTCAACGCAGATATGGAATCAGTAACGCTGGACAAATACCGCAGTAAATCCTTGGAATTTGGTTTTCCTTGATTAGGTTTAAAATTAAGAACATGATTCAAATAAGAATTTGCCAATAGACGTTTTTTATCGTACGTAGCTAGAAGAGATTCCCAAGCGAGAGCGTAATTACCTTCTTCCAATGCTAAATGACTGATCACTGCGGCTGCATTTCCCGAAACTGATGATGAAAGATAATGGAATTTTTCCATACTCGAAAGTGTTTCATCTCTATGTACTAATGATGAAAACATATCGCGAAATTTAGGCCAAGCAGTATATTGTCCGTCGAATTTAGGCAATGAAATTCTAGGTAAATTTGAATTACGGGTCTCCGAAGTTACCGTAATATTACCTGGGTTGACAACTGGAGGAGGGAGACGTGATGCAGCTGCTGCAGCAGCCTCGTCGGCCTCCGTTTTACAGACAATTTCGAAATTTACATGGCATTGCTTATAATATCGCTTAGCATTAGTAAATTGCTCTGAATCCCTTTTAGAAGGAAATTCGGCAGATTTGTCCGCAGCTAGGTAGAGATCTACAAGTTCATCGTAACTGGATTCATATTTGTCGAAATACTTTTCAAGTGTGCGAAAAACTCCCTTGAAAGTTGAAATTTTGGTAGAATCCTGAATGGCACTACGACTGTAGTCTACGATAGTTTGTAGTTCGGTGAATGCGTCAGCTAATTTACGTTTTAAACTGGCGGTCTTAAATTCAAATTCTGTGGCCATAGTGGAAGGTAGGTAATATAGGAAAAATGGACGATGAAAGGATAAATGGATTGGATACCAAAATTTTCTAATATAAATTTGAATCCTAAATTTCAAAAACTCTACGAATCATTTCTCATAATGATCGAGAAATAGAAAATTTCATTGTACTATATTGCGGACAATAAATTACGTTTGTATGAAAATCCTTTTGACTATGAATTATCCACAACATACGACATCGGCCGTATATATTAAAATTAAAATTTGTGGAAACGTTCTTATATTTCTAACAAAATGAAATAATTGCGAAATGTAAATACCAACTTCTCGGATAATACTAAAGATAATGATCTTGAAAACTTATAATTAAATATATTCTAAATATAAGAAGAAAAAAAAGTTTCACTATTCAAATATTCAATTAAATATGAAACCACGCTCTGCTACCAAATTATGTTTGGGCAATAGGTAAGGGTTTCATTGAATGCAGACCAATTTACCTATCCCAAAGTTGAAAATATATTTCGTATAGTTGAAAAGAATATGCTTATTCAATATAATAATCAAATGAAAGGAGCTCCTTCTAGATTTATTTTTCTTAATTTAAATTATATTTCTATATATAGATTCGATTTGCAATGTTCTGACCGTTTGTGTTTGGAGTGTTCGTCGATACTTATGTGAGATGAGGTCCTGCCGTTGTCTGCTGCTGATGAGAAAGATGAGGAGAAGCCAGCATTCCCCTTCCAGATAAGTCGAAGGTGTCCAAGCTCTGAAGGTCTCAATTCGAAGATCCTTGAGCTGATGAACAATGCTTGGGGTCGATGTATGGAGAGCTGCTTCTGAAGCCTCAAGCTGAATAATGAAAAATAAAATAAATTAATTTCCGGAGCAAGAGGTAGATGAGAAGCTGCTGGTTGAATGTCAAAATTACTCACATTGGAGATATGGTTTGCCCAGGATGCTGATGACCTGATGCAAGTAGACAATGGCGTCGTTCGGAAATAATGGTTTGATTTTGGTGAAGTAAAGTGACGCAGGTTCGATAGCGACGTCGAGGAGGAACTGCCGGCTGGAGGTGAGATCGACGGAGTCCCCACTACACTTTCACTCACGGCACAAACAAATCGGAGTCCACTTAAAACTAAATGCTTATCGATAGGTTCCGGAGACCGGACACAGGGACGGGCTCGAGACTAAGCCCAGGGAAGTGTTATCCCATGCAGCCACCTTCATGCAGCCACCTCCATGCAGGCCACTAGTCATGGAGGAAGGGAAGGAGGTAGAAGAAGCCACCCACGACCCACCTCAGAGTATTTCACAACTCTTGACCTATAATCTGGTTAATATCAGGTAACCCTTGCACCTGAGGATGCCCCCAAGACAGCTTTTGTCACAGATGAAGGTTGCTATGAATATCTTAACTTCCTTTTGGCCTTCAAGGGGCACCGGCAACATTTCAACGTCTCTGGCATGGGACTCTATATCCCTGACAAAACACTGCACTGATGGCAACTTTGACCTGAACGTGAAAAAAATGATTGGACAGTGAATTATTTAATGTGTTTTTTTAGCGAGCTATTTTACGATTCACAACCACACGTCGTTGTGGCTATCACTTTGTAAAGTATTAATTCCAATTGAATTTTTTTTTTTTTTTTTCATTTCTTTTTTTGTCACAGGGATAGTTTTTATTGACACAGGGTCAGAAATCACAATAATTGACCCTTCAGTTTATTCAGGTCCCCTAGAACCACTCCATGTTACCATCCTGGGAATTGGTGAAACTCCTGTCCAGCCCCGTGCGCCGCTACTATCAGGGTAGAAATTGAAGGGAGTGAACCTTTCCTAGTGAGAGCAGCTGTTTGCAACCTGAACCGCGCTGCCCTTATGCTCGTGGGATATGACATCCTATACGAGCGAGGTGCCATTCTCGATGTTCGGAGAAACAGTATAATAACATGGACTGAGGTAAATGATGAAGGAATTTCTCCCGCACGTCCGGAGGTGCCTTACACACCTCTGATGGCTGACTTCTTCTAACTCCTTCCCTTCCTCCATGACTAGTGGCCGGCATGGAGGTGGCTGCATGGAGGTAACAATATGAAATAAGCGTCTATATACAGTCATACAGTCAATCATGAAATGGGACCAGTTTAAAGGCACGAAATTCTGAGAGTCACATTTCTCAAACATTTCCAAAGGATAAGCATCCTTCTTCTGATTAATAAAAGTATAACTTTCTTGGTCGAGTTAAGTTCGTATTTCAGAATACATGGGGAGATGTTTGGCTAATGGTGAACAATTTCGTCCGATGAATTCTTGAATACTCTTTTTAGCGAATTTTCTTAAAAAATAAAACTATTGCAATGGCTCCAAAAACTTTAAAATAAAAATTTTCAAAAATTTTCTTCATCGAAATCTGTTTTGAGGCATTATGAAATGATTCCTGGATTTTAACGCTTTTATATATATATATATATATATATATATATATATATATATATATATATATATATATATAAAAGCGTTAATGATGATATGATTCCTGGATTTTAACGCTTTTATATATATATATATATATATATATATATATATATACATATGTGTGTGTGTGTGTGTGTCATTCCAGACGATAACTCTCGATAGAATTGAGATAAAAACTTCGTTCTTTCCCCAAAAAATCAAGCATTTCAAAAGAAAGGATGAGTTCGTTGGACAACACTTTTTTGAACACATTAAATTGGTAAAATTTTAAAAAATGTACTTAAAAAATCACTAAAAAAGGCAAAAAACCGCTAAAAATTAACAAATTTCTATTTTTTAGCAGAATGCTACTCGAAAAAAATTAATCGAACATGAATAGGACATTTAAAAATTTAAGCACAAAATTGTACTGAAAAATGTACTTAAATTTCATTAAAATAAGCTAAAAATCGATAGGAACACTTGAAAAAAATTGTAAAAATCCACAAAATCGTTTGTTCATTGGAATATTACTGACAAAAAGTTAGTTTGCTATAAAATGTATAATAAAATTTTTTATTTGTCCCCAAAGTGCTCAAATTTCAACAGAATTTAACATAAATGTAATACGATCATTTATGAAAATTCGCTCATAGGGTCATGCTGCATGACTGGACTTTTTTTAAGTTAGGTACGTTTTAGTTACAGATGGGCAGTGGTTTAAAAACGTCAGAATGCAATTTTTATTCCATTTTGTTTAGTTCGGATGAATATATTTCATGTGAAATAATGTTAGTTGAGTTACATATGTACAAATATGATCTCGTTTATTGAACACACAATCAAATTCAATTAATTATTACAGTGTTGCTTCAAAGAACATAATGATTGACATTGTTTGGTTATTCGTAGGTAGATGATGCAACTAACCAACTTCAGCAACAGTATCAACTAACTAACTTAAATTATATATCACTTTCGTAATAGTTGCTTTTGTATTGCAGGTAGTAGTAAATGCCGAGTTTTCAGCCGAAGATTGTTGGGCTCTTGGAATGAACAAGGCTAGCCTTTTGTGCTCTACCTGCGATTTGCTCAGAAAACACGACCTTGATGAAATCAGGTTCGAATCTCTTTAATGTTTCATACTTTTCTTTTTATTACATCAATCTTATATCACGCTCAATTTTCTGCAACATCTGCAGTTTCATTAGTTCTATCAATGAATCCAATCAATGTGATGTGGTAATTCATTGAAATATAATAATAATAATGAATTCTAATTACTAAAACCAGGGATCACTGTTTGGAGTGCTGCACTCATGATGAGGGGAACCCAGCCATAAAGCGCTACCCTAAAGCCACTCTTGAAGTGTGCACTTGCAAGTTTGGCGCTTACCCACAAATTCAAGGTGAGTTACAATACTCTAACTAATTATTGATAAACCATGAAATGATTATGGCTGTGTCGTGAATTCCTATAATTTAGTTGTGATTTCCTAAACTAACCGAGGGGTTGACTCGAATCAGACCTGAATATCACCTCCACTGTTGGTAGTGTATGTATACAACTGTAGAAGCATACATGGACGCAGTTATGCAACAATGTCCCAAGGGACTTCATCCAAACTTTTGGGAAATCGGTATTAAAGATTTTGAGCGATGACATGTGTTGCTGTGGCCTTAGTGGTGGTCCAGGATGTTGAAATTTCTCCTGTGGCTTATGTTGTAGTGCTGTTGGTGATTTTTAGGGTGTTAGCCTCCAAAATGTTCTTTATTGTAGATGAAGAGGTTTGGCGCTTACTCGTTACGTCGTATGTTGCAAATTGAATTTTGCAACAATGAGGCAAACGCCAAACCCTCTCCAAACTGGCGTTTAGCCTATTGTTCCATTTTTTTTATTTTTTTTTTTTATTGAAATAAATTGTTACTTGACTCATTGTTGCGATTTGACTTAAAATTAAAATATAAACGCACCACTCCAGTAATGCGTGTTACAAGAAACTAATATTGAAAAAGTAGAGTTCTCTGATCCCTGGATCATAGATGTTAGGAATACGAACTTGCATACTTGCGATGAAGGTAATCCTAATCAAGGAATTCGGAGATGACTCAGCCGGTAAATTCACCTGATTGAATACATATGAAAAATTGCAACAACAGGCTGGATGATAAAGGTGTAACTCATTTTGGGCCATTGTGTTAATCGAGTTGGGCTCCCAAGTTTATTGGAAAATGAAATTAGCAAAGGGCTAACAAGTAGTGTAGCTTGTGCTTGGGCCATTGTTGCAAATTTGATTATTAAAAGTCAAGATGGGCTATTTTTGCCAAAATCCGGAATGCGGATACAGCAATTGGCACTTATCCTTTTTGTTACTAGTTCCTACACTAATAGGCCACGTTTAAATCGTCAGAAAAGAAAGTTTTTGACGAGACGATTCCAGCGGTATCAAAAACTCATTTTTGGCTAAAATGTCGCTTTGGCATTGTTGCATAACTGCGTCCACATAAGGTTCAAGATACAGGTACATTTATTAGGCTAAGATACAGGTATAGAGGAGTGGTGAGACTCGACTCAACCGTCCATTCGAAACTACACTCTTGGTATAATTTTCACCAAGGTCCAACACTTGCTTCAACTCAGCGACCCTGACGACGTGATTGTGGCCAGAATATTGGCCCCCAGCGAGTGGTGATTGTGGACATACTCGTATGGTAGATTTACATGCAAAAGAAAATTCTCAGGAAGGGGATTTTTTTTGTTTTCCTCAGCAAACCAGTAACCCCGAGCTGAAGTAGTTTATTCCCCCTGCTCCCAGCACTGTGTAACAGGGAATTTTGTTCAAAAACAGAATTTATGCTTAAGAAAACTGCAACATAATAACCAAACCTTGAATACCTTATAAACATGATATAGTCATCTTTAAAAGTACTCAAGAGTTCACTTAATGATGGGGGCCAA
This sequence comes from Adelphocoris suturalis, assembly GCA_030762985.1. Lineage (NCBI taxonomy): Eukaryota > Metazoa > Arthropoda > Insecta > Hemiptera > Miridae > Adelphocoris > Adelphocoris suturalis. The sequence continues at coordinate 115,223,187 of CM061044.1, forward strand.
TGACCCCCAACAGTCACCACGCGCCGCACCAAATGTGCTCGAACTAGCTCAAAACAAACACAATTGTACAACAAGTGTCTCCATGACTGAACTGCCCTGTCACACATGCAAACATCCGTATTGGATAAACCAAATCGATAGAGATATTCCCGGTGTTTGCCATGGTTTGACAAAATCATTGAAATCCTCCAGATAATTCGGAATTCCATCCTTATTCTTGCCTGGACAGTAGGAAAGTAAAGCCTTGTGTGTACTCCTGTATCGCTGCCTCTCCAAATAACATCCCACTTGTTCATTGACCTGTTCCTTAAATCGGCCTTAAGACATGTAACAGGAACTCTAGAATATATTATGGATAAAGAGGTATCAGGAGTTGCCAGCTTGGCATGCTTTACACCATCTTATGTCGAGTGTCCATCCCTGCTGTCTAAATGTGAGAATGCCACATTTGACTAAGTCAGCCAAACGGATTATGAGAGTGAGGGCGAGACAGCAACGGAAAAAAAAAAAAAAAAAAAAAAAAAAACCGGCACTATCTGTCCACAGTACAGCTGTTTTAGGTCCATCTTGCACCACTGAGCCTTTCAACCACTCAAGCCCCTGGTGCAAACCAATCATTTCTGCTTGGTTATTTGAGCATCTCTCATCTAGCCGAAACCGTTCAATATGCTGAGGGTAAGTCGAATTCCCGTACACTACAAAGGCACTTCCAACTCCTGTATCTCCTTTACTTCCATCTGTATAGATACGGAATCTCCACTCGGCGGTGTCAGTCATCGTGTTAGGATGCTCAATGTCCGTGGGATGAGTCCAAGCCTCAAGCGGGGTCCTAAGTTCTAGTGGTGTTCCATCTTCCATTTTAACACCCTGGATTGCTGCTCTTAATAGAGTGAGCTCTAAATAGAGATCGATGGGCATCTCCCCAGCTATGACACAGGCAGCCTGGAACGAAATGGTCCTGTATCCCTTAATTACTCAAATCAACATTAGTCGCTTCACTGATCAAAGCTTTCTCGAATTGCTCTGAGTTCTTGAAGATTCTTCAAATCACACGGGAGCTGCATAGGTCAAGATTGGCAAGATTGCTCCTCTATCTCAGGGAGGGGATGGTTGAAAGGGAATGGACTGGCAGCTGAGGAATAGGAAGTGTGATTGGGGAAAGAGGTCAATAAGGTACAACACAAACCGCATAACTACCAAAATCTTGATGCATTGGCTCAAGTGTTTGAAATACATTACCATGTAGTTAGTGCCTATATTAATTTGTCGATAAATTGCAAGTGGAGTCATAGAATTGGTTTACCAATCACATTTTAATGTTGGAGGTCTTGCTCTTGATCTTCCATGATAGTGTGGCTTGCGTTGTCACTTCCATAATATAAATAGACATGTCGACTATTTACAATAGCTTGTAATTTATAGAAATCTAGTGATGTGTGGCCCAGCTCACCACTTCAAAAACCTTACTCCGTAAATACAAAAATTTGGTTAGGTATCTTAACTTCCGAGTACACGTCAATGCCATAATGTAGACTGTTTTAAAAACCACGAAATTAGGTAGGTGCCTGTTTTATACGCTATTTTAGCTTTTTAGAATTGATTAATGGAATGTTAGGGGTATTGAATATAATTTACACTTACCATAGAGTTTGCCATTCTTAGAGGTCAGAGTTTTCTTTACTGATAATGTAGTGGATTTAAATATGTTTTACTTGGTGTAGGTAGACCAAGTGGGACATTTATATTCTGATTATGCGGGTTAGTCCCTGAGGTATTCCTGTAAGGAATGTGAGCGAAATCGCCAAGGTCAGCTTGCTTGGCGGGATGAACTGAGGGATAGTTCGTGTCGCAGCCGCGTGGAGCACTGGGCTCGCATAGTGGGTGCTGGGTTCGATCAGTTTGGTACTGAGCCGTTTTGTAATATTCCGGCCTAAGATTTATATCTGTAGGAGGAATATGTTGAGCTTGGTTGAGGTACTGAAAAGTATCCTTTGTTTTTTGTACATTTGGAGTGTATTTGACACTCAGATCGGCCGGATTGCCTTGTGTAGAATATCGTGGATATTCGGAAATCTTTGTCGAATCATAATGATTGACTTCAGAGCGGGTCTGAAAGGTATCCTCGAACTTTTGTGTAGGTGAGGCTTGATCTAACGTTTCCTTCGTGAATACGTTAGGTGAGAAGGCGATCTCGTCGCGAGGATCGAGCCTTGGGCCGTCGTTAGGAACAGCGGACTGGCCGAGCAGCGGGTAGGTAGCGCTGCGTGGGCTAAGAGGCCCGGCCGCGCCGTGTTCCGCCTCCCCTTGCATGAGGAAATAGGACGGGCGGCGCTCCATCGAAATATCCGAGTTTATTAACTCGTTTTCGATACCTCTACGTATAGAAATAGAGGGTTTGGTAGGTGGACTCGCTTGACAGAGCTTCTTTCCTTTGCTCGGATGTCAGGGTCCTACCTTGTAGTCTTGAAAAAGACTTCCTTGGACGGTAAATTAGAGCGTATGAGCTGAGTAATTTACCGGCGTGCCCACAGCGGTCGGTGACGAGCCTAGTGCTACGAAACCGGGGCGACACGTCTTGGAACGTCCCAGCGGGCGTACGATCTAATGAGAATATCAATAGATGTACCGGGTGGCGTCCTGACAGAAGAACTACGTTGGGCAATGAGCAGGATGAATAATCACTGGACTCGTAGATGCCAATGCGAGATCTGTGTGGAGAGAAGGTATGCCTTGTAGAAAGCAGTAGGAAGCCGTTCTTGAGATGAACTCGGGAGCAGAAGGATCGTCAGCGTAGAGCGTGTAGAAATCTTCGTACTTCTGAGTGTAGTCGTCGAGAGCGGAGAGTGGAATGAATTTCGGAGGGCTCCGAGCGGGGTATTTATAGGAAGGTGGCCGCCTCCTGCCGCCTCCTGATTGGTCCGCTTAATTTCGTTAATTCGACTGTGTAATCTCATTGGCTCGCACATTGTTTTCTCAGTATCTGCGAGTATGATAGCTGAGCTGGTCCTCCGGGGTGGTTTCCCCACGTCCGTCGCTGCGACGGGGTCCCCGGGGGTGGCTTACGAGCGTCCGTCGCGGAGCCGACGACCTTGAGTTTCGACGGGGACCTCGGGTGCTTTCTCTGCGTCCGTTGTTCAGACGGGGTCCCCGGGGTGGCTGCTGGACCAGAGGTGGTTGTTTGCCGCCTCTTGGTTGGTTCGCCTATTGTCTCTCGTGTAATCAGTGTTTCTGATTGGCGAGTAGGCTTGTTTGAATTGTCCTTGTTAGTTTTAGAGGACGTTTGATTTTCTGTTTGAGTTTTCTCATTCAAGGCGACTTGGTTCGAGATCCTTGTCGCGTCTCTCTCGCCCAGTAAGTGTCTAGGGAGGTCGCCTTGTCTGTTATTTGTTAATATTTCACTTTTGAGAGAGAATTTCGTATTTTCTCTCTGGTGAAATATTTTGTTTGACGGAGTTATAACTCGACGTCTTATAAATATTTGTGTGTCGTGTCTACCTCTTTTTGGTAGCCCTGAAAAGGGCTGTTGACAAGAGGGGGTGGTTTTCACCACAGGCGCCCCCCCAAGACGTCGTGTTATTAACGACGACGCCGGTTGGGGTGTTTCGAGCGCAGTCACCCACCTCTCGTCGAATTTGGTAGAGGGGACGTGCCTTCTGGCAGATTTTCGGGGAGTCTCCTCCTTATTTTCTGCCTGATTTTTGTTTAGTGACACAGCTTCGTCTGTTTTTAGAGTGTAAGCTGGTTTTATTTGCTGTTTGGGAACTTTTTTCGTGTGTTCGCCAATTTGTACTGTAACCGAAAACTTATCTCTTTTAACAACTTTGAATGGTCCCGTGTAAGGACATTGCAGAGAGGAGAGCTGTGTGGGCACTCTGATATAGACATGTGTACATGTATCCAAATTTTTGGGCATGTTGACGGCATACTTCGTATTATTATGTTTAATATGCGTAGGCCGGAAGAAGAGAGGCTCAGAAAGGTTTGTAGAAGTTACGAAAATGTCTCCTGGGAGTGGTACGTCAATTCCGTAAACTTTTTGGAATGGTGTAGTTTCCGTTGCTGGGTCTACTGCCGTACGCATGGCGAGTAGTACTTTTGGAAGGGCGTCGAGCCAATTTTCGTTTTGTGCTTTGAGAGCCTCTTTCAAAGATCTATTTCTGCGTTCTACCATTCCGTTTGTTGACGGTTTGTATGGTAACGTGTGAGTATGTTTTACTCCGAGACGTTCCATAATGGAATTAAATAGATCTGATTCGAATTGTGTGCCCTGGTCACTTGTGATGTATTTAGGTACGCCTTTTGAAGCTACCCAAATATTGATAAAGGCGTTTGTGATCGTGGATGTTTCGATGTTGTTAAGAGGGACTGCCTCTAGCCAACCCGTTGCTCTATCGACCATCATTAGAATGTAACGTTTCCCTCCTTTAGCTAAAGGTAAGGGTCCGGTAATGTCAACGTGTACATGTGAGAATTTGTTAGCCGTTTCAAATTCGGAGTAAGGGAGCTTCACGGAGCGAGTGATTTTTGCTCGTTGGCAAGTCTCGCATGCTCGGACCCAGTTGGAGACATCTGCACGAAGTCCGTGCCAAAAATATCTTTGTTTTACTTTATACACTGTAGAGTGTATGCCTGGGTGTCCCAAATTGTGAATTTAGCTGATTATTTCTTGTCTTATTTCGTTTGGAATATAAGGTCTTGGGTGTCCTAGGTCTAGGTTACACCAAATCTCTCCTTGAGGGAATTCAACTCGTGTGAGTTTCAATTTGTCCTCTGCGTTAGGAGGAGAACGAATTTGTGCATTTGAGATGTGCAGTAGAAGATTGCACTCTATTGCAGCCGTAATTTGCGAAATTTCGGCTATGGGTGGACCCTCGTCAGTTTGGGTTGAAATCGATTTTGTTTGAATTTCAACTGGATCGAAGGGTCTGGAGAGTGCGTCGGCGACGACGTTGTTCTCTCCGGGTATATGTCGAATGTCACTTGTCATTTGAGAGATGTATGTTAGCCATCTCAATCTCATTTTAGAAAAATGTGCATTTTTCTTAAGCATCGTGCCTAGCAGAGGCTTGTGATCTGAACAAATATGAAAAGATCGGCCGTCCAAGTCATTGTGCCAGTGAATGCAAGCTTGGTAAACGGCGAACATCTCTTTGTCGAATGATGCTTTATTCTTCCATTGTTCCGGAATTTCTTTACTGAAAAATCCCAATGGTTGGTAAGATTTCGAGCCGTGTTTGTCTGTAATTTCCTGCTCCAGTGCCGCTCCGATGTGTGTGTCGGATGCGTCGCAGACTATTCTCCACTCTGCTGTAGGGTGTGGATGAGCAATATTATGCAATGTAGCTTTTATCATTGCTTGTTTTAAGCTGTTGAAAGCTTTTTCTCTCTCTGATGTCCATTCGATAGGTGTTTTGTCATTTTTTTTGTTTGACTGAATGGAGTCATACAGAGGTTGTGCTGTGTGAGCGAATTTACTTGAGCAAGCTCGGTAAAAAACCACACATACCTAGGAATCTGCGTAGACTTCGTACGTCTATTGGCCTAGGAAATTGTTCTATGGCTTCTATTTTATCTCGTTTAGGAATTATCCCTTCTTTCGAGATAGTGAAACCTAGGAAATCGACGGTAGGTTTTGAAAAAATGCATTTATCAAAACCTACTCGAAGTCCGTGTTCCCCTAGCTTGTCGAAAATTTGTTTGAGGTGGTTCATGTGTTCTTTATAATTTTTAGAAGCCACCAGTATGTCATCTAGGTATACAAATGCGAAATCAAATTTTCGCATGATGCTGTCCATGTATCTTTGCCATGTTTGAGCCGCTCCGGCCAAACCCATGCTCATTTTCTTAAACTCATAAAGACCGAAAGGTGTAATAATTGCAGTTTTATGAGCGTCATCTGGGTGCATCGGAATATGATAATATGCCGATTTTAAATCTATTGTCGAATAGATTTGTGTATCATGTAAATTCGCTTGGAAAGAGCGAATGTGAGGAGGAGGGTAGGCGTCTTTCTTCGTTTTCGCGTTCAGGAAACGGTAGTCGCCGGTGATCCTCCATGACCCGTCTTTTTTTGGCACACAGTGTAACGGGGATGCCCATTCGGAATCTGATGGTGCAATTATGCCTTCGGAGAGCATTTTGTCAAAAGTACTTTTGACTTGAGCCCGTTTTTCGCCCGCCATGGGTCTTGCACGGAAGTGTACTGGTGTTCCTTCCGTGGTTATACGGTGGTAAACCCCGTTGTTTTTCCACTTTCCTTGAAGTTTGCTCATTTTATCATTGTATTTTTCAATGATAGAGCGAATGTTTTCGTCCTCCGTGATTTGCACGTCCTCTGGTTGAGGGCTGTTGTCACGATGAGGGATAGTAGCTGCTATTTGTTCGTCAGTGAATTTTTTGTTCATGACTGCAGCTATTTTTTGATCGGCATAGCTTTTTATTTTATCTTTATAGATGTATTTGTATTTGACCCGTATTCCGATATCCCAAGACTCGAGGAATGGTATACCGAGGATCGCTAGATCAACTTTCGTGATCATAAAATCGGTGGTCATGTCTCCGAGGCCGATGTTAATTGTCGTGTCAGCACGCCCTAGTGTGTCTATAGGGGCTCCGTTAGCTGCTGCGAGCTTTACGTTGGACTTACGAATTTTTAAGCCCAATTTTTTTGTGACATTGTGGGGCAGAATGTTCACTTCTGCTCCCGTGTCGATGAGAAATTCCGTGCCATTTAGTTTGCACTTGAAAAAAAGCCTTTTATACTCATTAGTCTGCCGGTGTATAGGCTCAGATACACTGGCAGTTATTCGTTTTCCGAACTCTCTACGTCGGAGGTTGGAACGGTACTTTCTTGTACCGATCTCTGAGTATTTTCGTTTGAAAACCAGGTTTTAGGCTGGCTTATAGGCGCTGCCTTTTTGCTAGGTTTGGAGGCAGTGTTTGCCTTCCAAGTGCAGTGCTCTGGGTCTGCACACTTGCGAGTTTCGTTACCGAAACGTGCGTGGTTTCGACAGACATAGGCTGTCGGTTTGTGAGGCTTACTCTCTACTTGCTGGGGTTTGAACTCAGCTTTTTGTGAGAGGGCCTTTTTGAAACCAGTCTTCGTGGGTTTCGGAGTAGATTCTACTCCTCGTATGTTGAGAGAGGGGTTCTCTGTTTTGTACGCGTGTAGCGTATCAGCTAGGTCGAGCCGGGCGGTCGTGGTAGGCTGTGCTGCGACCATACCTCGGGCTTCGATAGGTAGAGTTTCGATCCACTTTTGAGTGATCAGAGCCTCTGAGAAGTACCCAACAGCTTTAGAGTACATTTCGTGGTACTTGGTGCTGGGTTTTTTGGCGAGAGATGCGGGGTCCTCGAGTGCGAGGAGCCTGTCCTGTAAGGACAACCCGTATTCTCGTTGTAGGCGCTGTTTGGCCTCTTCATAAGGTGCGTGGGGTGCCGTGAGGTAAGCTGAGTCGATAGCTTCCCTCATTTCTTCCGGTACCCACTTGTATATAGCTGAGAAGCATTCGTTCTGCGTTCTCAGGTGTTTTCGCACGCAGTATTGATCGAACTCGGCGAGTGCACGATCGATATTCTTCTTTTGGAAGATTGGTCTTTGATAATCTCCCATTTCCTCCAAAAGTGCTCGAAAGCCACTTTGTGTAGAGGGTTGTTGAGTGAGATGTGGGGCGTATAGGCCCGGCGGGGGTCGTACGCCCGCAGTGGTTCCCTGAAATCCACTAGCTTCATAAGAGGGAACGAAATGCTCCGTGTTAAGCCTGTTCAAAGGCGGGGTCACCATTTGTAGTGGATTTAAATATGTTTTACTTGGTGTAGGTAGACCAAGTGGGACATTTATATTCTGATTATGCGGGTTAGTCCCTGAGGTATTCCTGTAAGGAATGTGAGCGAAATCGCCAAGGTCAGCTTGCTTGGCGGGATGAACTGAGGGATAGTTCGTGTCGCAGCCGCGTGGAGCACTGGGCTCGCATAGTGGGTGCTGGGTTCGATCAGTTTGGTACTGAGCCGTTTTGTAATATTCCGGCCTAAGATTTATATCTGTAGGAGGAATATGTTGAGCTTGGTTGAGGTACTGAAAAGTATCCTTTGTTTTTTGTACATTTGGAGTGTATTTGACACTCGTATCGGCCGGATAGCCTTGTGTAGAATATCGTGGATATTCGGAAATCTTTGTCGAATCATAATGATTGACTTCAGAGCGGGTCTGAAAGGTATCCTCGAACTTTTGTGTAGGTGAGGCTTGATCTAACGTTTCCTTCGTGAATACGTTAGGTGAGAAGGCGATCTCGTCGCGAGGATCGAGCCTTGGGCCGTCGCTAGGAACAGCGGACTGGCCGAGCAGCGGGTAGGTAGCGCTGCGTGGGCTAAGAGGCCCGGCCGCGCCGTGTTCCGCCTCCCCTTGCATGAGGAATAGGACGGGCGGCGCTCCATCGAAATATCCGAGTTTATTAACTCGTTTTCGATACCTCTACGTATAGAAATAGAGGGTTTGGAAGGTGGACTCGCTTGACAGAGCTTCTTTCCTTTGCTCGGATGTCAGGGTCCTACCTTGTAGTCTTGAAAAAGACTTCCTTGGACGGTAAATTAGAGCGTATGAGCTGAGTAATTTACCGGCGTGCCCACAGCGGTCGGTGACGAGCCTAGTGCTACGAAACCCGGGCGACACGTCTCGGAACGTCCCAGCGGGCGTACGATCTAATGAGAATATCAATAGATGTACCGGGTGGCGTCCTGACAGAAGAACTACGTTGGGCAATGAGCAGGATGAATAATCACTGGACTCGTAGATGCCAATGCGAGATCTGTGTGGAGAGAAGGTATGCCTTGTAGAAAGCAGTAGGAAGCCGTTCTTGAGATGAACTCGGGAGCAGAAGGATCGTCAGCGTAGAGCGTGTAGAAATCTTCGTACTTCTGAGTGTAGTCGTCGAGAGCGGAGAGTGGAATGAATTTCGGAGGGCTCCGAGCGGGGTAATTATAGGGAGGTGGCCGCCTCCTGCCGCCTCCTGATTGGTCCGCTTAATTTCGTTAATTCGACTGTGTAATCTCATTGGCTCGCACATTGTTTTCTCAGTATCTGCGAGTATGATAGCTGAGCTGGTCCTCCGGGGTGGTTTCCCCACGTCCGTCGCTGCGACGGGGTCCCCGGGGGTGGCTTACGAGCGTCCGTCGCGGAGCCGACGACCTTGAGTTTAGACGGGGACCTCGGGTGGTTTCCCTGCGTCTGTTGTTCAGACGGGGTCCCCGGGGTGGCTGCTGGACCAGAGGTGGTTGCTTGCCGCCTCCTGGTTGGTTCGCCTATTGTCTCTCGTGTAATCAGTGTTTCTGATTGGCGAGTAGGCTTGTTTGAATTGTCCTTGTTAGTTTTAGAGGACGTTTGATTTTCTGTTTGAGTTTTCTCATTCAAGGCGACTTGGTTCGAGATACTTGTCGCGTCTCTCTCGCCCAGTAAGTGTCTAGGGAGGTCGCCTTGTCTGTTATTAGTAATATTTCACTTTTGAGAGAGAATTTCGTATTTTCTCTCTGGTGAAATATTTTGTTTGACGGAGTTATAACTCGACGTCTTATAAATATTTGTGTGTTGTGTCTACCTCTTTTTGGTAGCCCTGAAAAGGGCTGTTGACAAGAGGGGGTGGTTTTCACCACAGATAACAAATCAGTAAAGTGTCAGGCAGCCGGAGACACCTAAATTTCTTTAATCCACAGGAAAAAGTTTTCAGTTTGACTTCATATCATTATATTTTGGCAGTACATTGTACGAGTATGCTAGGAAAAATTGTGTCTTGGTAGATTACATATAAATTTCCCTTTGGCTCTCATTTGGGCTGATGAGAATAAAATGTATATAATGTTATAATTTTTTTCAGCGTTTATCAAAAGTGACAAACCTGCAAAGTTTCCAAATCTTTCTATCAGATACGTTCGCGGGCTGGACCCCATCATTAAGCTTTTTGACGACACTGGAAACGTCCAAGAGGTAACTAATTTACTTGTTGAAGCATTAATTTACTTACTGTCTTGGCGATATAGGATATCTACATAGCTCATTCTAGGTATAGACGAGCTAGTATACAGGATTGAGGTTGTAATTGTCGTTTTCCCTCAGAGCAAATGTTTCAATTGTTCAGTAATGACTGGATTATTTTATTCTATTCATTAGGTTGATTAGTGTATGGACCTTCATTAGGTGTGTAGCTTTGTTTCCACTGCCCCCTGGTTCTTGTTCAGGTCAGCCTGAGTGTGCACAGTGAGAGAGGAGCGAAAAGTGGGCCATTTTCACTGGCCCGTGTTTCATGTTCGGAAAATGGGGGTGATGTTTTGGCTATACACAGCTGGAAGACCGAGGGCAGCTTGCAGGAAGACCAAGGGCATGTGCTCTAATGAACCTCTTATAACCTGATATGTCCTTCCTCGAAGTTTTATAACCTGCTCATTAAATTGTCTGCCTTATTAACACTTTGACTGCTGCCCCAAAATCGGAAGTGCAGCCCTGGGTGCAGCTAATTTGACTTTCATGAAAACCCATACTTCTTATATGGTGAGCTTTTTTCACTTCTTGAACTACGGGGCTGCCTCCCATACAGAGAGGGATCTCTGAAAATGATCAGGGAAACGTCAAATCACAGTTTAATATTTATTTTTTATAACCTGAAAAGTAAAAAAACGCAACCACAACTCGTTATTAACTTATACTAAAGAATTATGATTCAGAGAAATTTGACTTAATATTAGAGGTAATGGTTAATTGTGCCTCTTTTCATTCTTTCTCCTTTTCTCTGTACCTTTTGTGTATTTTCTTTTACCCCTGATTAGGATTTTTTTTTAAATGTACTACTTGTTATTTTTATATAATATTATCCAGGCTTGGCGGGAACTGTGTTCCTATTGGATAATAAATGGTTTCATATTTATCTTAGAACGTAAAACTGTATTACGGGTTGATATTTTCTATTCCTAGCAGTGTACCGCCTCTGTTACAGTGACGGAGCTCTGGGAATGATCATGGAAACGTCAACGATAGTTTGCTGTTTATTATTTTGTACTGTAGAGATACTAAAGAAGAATTGGACGTAAAAATAGAGGCAGTTACTCTAAAAACCAAGGAAAATTAACTTATTTTGAACAGGAGAGCGCCAGATCCAGACTGTCTGAATACAGCAAATCGTAACCTTCCCCAACTCGAACCACACCATGGGTGCTAAATTATAGGTCTCATGGAACAAGTAGAGCACCCGGGAAGCTTGTTTGAAGAAATAATGGTGAGATGAAAGCAATTTGAATCCGCTCCTTGAAAAAAATAGCACCTCCGTTACTGTGACAGACCTGGCACCACAGTGTGGAAGTGGCACCCAACGTGTTAAGATGCAGCTTTATAACAAGATTTCTGGATAAAACTAAGAAATCCGGTAAAACTTAGAAATATAAACTGTATAAACTCGAAGGAAAAATGCTGCTTGTGTTGATCCTAAAGTGACACTAACGTGATCCTTTCCTCATGGATATTAGTTGGATGTGAAGTTTTTTTATTTATTTTTTTTAATTTTTATTAAGGTTCAAGCCGCATTTCGACCAGAACGGTCATTAGTGGCATTGAACATGATGTATTAAGGGACACTGGAAGTGGCACGATTCTTAGGGGAGCCATGTTGTCATCCTTGACTAAAAAGGAGCGTCATCATGGACTCCACTGGCAATTCGGAGGGGGGTACAGTGATGACGACTGTTTAGCCCCCAAAGTGGATTAAAAAAAACCCCAAAAATAAAATAATACAACTACGACTAGATGTAAGATAAGGAAATAACTATATTCATGCTATTATATAGAATCAGTGAAGTGAAATAAAACTACGACTAGATGTATAAAATATATATATATCACAGATCAGATATCACATTTCCTAGTAGAGCTCAGCAGTTCTCAGGTTCAACAACAGGGATCGAACCTTGTCTGGTCCGGATAAAACGTCAACCCACAGAGGGGGCTGATGCTGGACTCGGAGGTGCACGGATGGACAGATCACCCCCACACCTCCCACACACAACATCTCGAGCTTCTGCTCTAAGCCGGTGTCTGTGAGTAAGACAGGTATGGCCAGTGGCAACCCGGTTGACCACTATTCTATCACTCCTTGGAAGTAGGGTTACGAAAAGGCCCACTGGGCTCAAGTCCTGAAGGACACCATGCAGACCAGTGACCTCACCCTGCCATTGCTCATGAATTGGCTTTATGTTGCATGTAGGAGATTTGATCCTCAATGCGTAAAGGCAACATATCAATGGAGTTATCACCAGTGACTCTCCTTGCAAGGGCATCAGCACACTCATTGCCATTAATACTCACATGGCTCGGTACCAACATTAAAGTTATGGTTGAGCCAATGTGGCTTGGTGTGTAGTGAGTGATACACGTGGTCTTTGTATTAGGGGATCATCAGTATAAGTGTCCCTAATCGCCTCGATGGTACTTAGTGAATCGCTACAAATCACATAATTCCCTATAATTGGCAATGTCGAACAGCCAGTGTCACTGCTCACAGCTCCGCTGTGAACACAGATGCAACTGGTGGTAGGCGTCTAGTGACTTGGAAATTGGGGATCCATAGAGCAAGGCCAACACCATCAGGTTTCTTCAAGCCATCAGTGAACAGAAGAGCTAGATGTGAAGTATTTATGTTTATAAATATGCCCCGAACTACAGGCCGTCCCTGCATCAAATACCCCTGCTGTGACTATGCTCTAACCTAACCAGTTCAGTTCATTTAGCAGATACGAAGCTAGTGTGGAGTGCGTCAATAAGCAGTGGTTCAACTCCAAAACAAAGTTTGCCAAAGTACTGGGCATGAATGTTCTAACTCCCCCAAATAATTTACGTATTGGTGCTCCCCAACTGGAAAAGGCAGGGAAAACCTGGAATTGTCAGAGAATTCTTTGCGTCGGGAAAAGTCAGGGAAATGTCAGGAAATTTACAATAACCACCAAATGTCAGAGAATTTTTTTAAATGAAAACTTGTAATAATTTAAAGCTTTTTTAGGTATATTATAACTACTAAACAATCAAACTACAATAGCGTACTTGATACAATAGGTACATATTATTTCATAGGTGAGTTATAGGAATGGAAAAGAAAAAAAAAAAAAAAATATGAAGAGTTGTGGTTAAACTGTTCTAAAGTAACAACGCTACACGCACTTGAAAGTGAATGGATAAGCCATTTGCTTCCCTGGTAACTACATCACCTTGAGTAAACCATTTGTGAGAAAAATCAACGAGTATTGAACTAGGTGACAAAAACCCCAGCAGAGAGGATTGATCCAGTAAGAGTCCCAAAACTAGTTTGTATACAAAAGCTAGGACTTCTCAGGAGGGTTAAGGAGGGGGAAATTGGCCCATTGGAATGTGGAGCCATGTGTTATAAATTCATAGAGCAACTTTCCAACGAACGGTTTTCGTGGGATGGGAAATTATTAAAGTTATACTCTCTCTGGCAACGATTGGTAGTAGGTGAAAAAAAGCGTGACATTTTTTGCTGCCGGACGAAAATTTTGAATTACCCCAAGAGCTAAGAAATCCATGTAAGAAAAAATGTACTTCAACAAATAGCTTCGGATCTCAAATTGAGAGACCATAAAATATTAAATAAAAAGTCATGCAGCATGATCGTATGGGTGAATTTTCGTAAATTATCGTATTACATTTAGGTTAAATTGTTACGATATTTGAGATTTTCGTTTTAGAAGCATTGAAGGTACAATAAAATGACGAGAAAACAAAGAAATTTGAATTTGATATTTTTTGTCGGGAAAACCTGAATTTCAGTCAGGGAAAAGTAAGGAAAATTCAAAATTTCCATTTTGGGGCCACCCTGGTTTTTGATTCATGGAATATCCCAATTTTCGATAGCCAATTTGTAATATTTTGAACTAAAAATGTTGGATGCAGAACTCATTACCATTCCCATGCTGTCCTTGTGAAATAAATTTGTTTTCCAGTCTTTGGAGTCGGTTCACGATGAAATAAGTACTCATGCAGCATAGCTAATAGAGCCAATTTTCAAGGAAACATTGTAGATAAAATTTAATTAGGCACTTGAATTCTGATCATTGAGGCCAACCATGTCCTGAATAAAACCGAGGGGACAGACGTGTGATGAGATCGCAAAGAAAATTTTAGGACACGCAGCACAACTAGAAAACTATAACATTTTAGTCTATTATGGACATGTATCTCCTAAAGATCGATTTTTCTCACTTATTTATGATTCTTAGAGATCTGGGAGTGGTCGTAATCGACTCAGCGTGAAAAATGCTTCGACTGTGACACCTCACATGCCGTTTTGTAAAAAAAAAAATAACTACTTTTACAGCATTTTTTTTGGGCCACTACATTGTAAATTTGAACCTGAAATTCTGGAGCGATGGGGCTGGCCAACATACTCGACCTGTCTTAGGTCAGACGGATTTTCATGCGTTTTTATGTCATATTTTATGGGAGTTGAGATCTGGAAATAAACCCTATAAATTTATATATATATATATATATGTCCTTAAAATCTAGTATTGTGTTCTTTGACGTATGAAACGGATTCGTTGGGGGTTCCCGACCCTTCCCTCAATTTAAAATTTTAAGCCATCTAAATAGCTCATTTTTTCTTTGAAAATTTGCTAAAATGTTGCTATTTAAAGCGCCTTTTTATACCTTTAATGTTTTCTTCTTGGCGTAAGAGGTTAATTGTTTAGTATGTTCGAATAATTTTGTTTTACCCAACTTTTCGCAGAAGAGGGAGTATTACAGTCGTTTGCTGGGCGGCACTTGGGAGTGAAGATGCATTTTATTTGCGTTTCAGAGGGTGTAGAACACGTTACAATAGTCATTCATTTTCAGATTTCTTTATGTAGGTATACATTTATGGACAAGTGAGTGGAGTAGTGAGCTCACTCTTCCGAAACCGCTGGTTTGATATGATGTATTAGGTACCATGTCGGAACTTGTGCCTCGCTGACTTTGGTGAGGATCATATGACCACGAGCTTTAATATCAATCATAATGATGACAAAATCGTGCTTAAATCGCTCCTGTTCACCGTAGGACGTTGAAAATTAATAGGGAGCCTCTCCGGGACAAGAGACGAACAAAGAGAGGAGCGCCATCCTGATAGCTGAGTGAGCTCAAATCTCTCCTGTTCACCGTGGGACGTTGAAAATTAGTTGGGATCCTTTCCGGGACAATAAGAGACAAACAAAGAGAGGAGTGCCATCCTGATCAGCTGAGTGAGCTAAAAGTTATGGCGTTAGTCTGATTACAACGAATTTGGTAGGGAGCCTCTCTAAGACATCAAGGGACGAATGAAACGACGGGCTCCAGCTGACCTTTTCACCTGGTGTTTTTTGCAACACCAAATTTTGATATGATGTATTACCATGTCTGAACTTGTGCCTCGCTGACTTTGTTGAGGATCAGCTAATCAAGAGCCATGATATAATAATGGCAAAGTCGAGATCAAACCTTTCTTGTTCACCGTAGGACGTCGAAATTTGATATGGAGCCTCTCTGGGGAACAAGAGACGAGCAAAGTGAGGAGGCGCCCCCCCCCCCCCCCTGATCAGCTGAGTGAGCTCAAATCTCTCCTGTTAACTGTAGGACGTTGAAAATTAGATTAGCTGAGTTGAGCTAATGCTCTCCTGTTCTCCGTAGGAGGTTGACAATTGATATAGGGATCCTCTCTGGGATAACAAGAGACGAATGACCTTAAAGACTCCATCCTGATCAGGTGAGTGTGATAAAAGTTATGTAATTTGTCTGATTACAACGAAATTTGATAGGGAGCCTCTCTAGGACAATAAGGGACAAATGAAATGACGGGCTTCACCCAGAACTCAAGCTGACCGATTCGAAAAGTTGTTTCTGCTTACCAAAACTGCTTGAGTGTTTTTTTTTTTTTCTTAATGTTCCATCGAGGCAAAATTGTTGACAAGGTCCTGTAAATGACTGTTCCTAGTAATTGGAGGTAGAAATTATATATGTAGCGTTTCATTCTGTAGCAAGTTGTTGAATTGTGTCTTCCAGTTTAGGATAAAAGTCCTTTTAGTGGATAATAGTCCGAGAAGAAAACCAAATTTGCGGTTTCTGGCACAACCTCGGAGATACCTGATTAAGGGCCTGTTTTAGCTAGCTCCCGAAAACGTCAAAACTCCCCCAGCGCTGTGTTGATGTCACGGTTGTGCGGAAATGTAAGAAACCTCTCAAACCGAAAATCCTTGAGTTCTCATTTTCCCTCAATGCAGATGATCTATCTTTCTATACCTGGGGAACCGTAATCGGGACCATGATAGCACAATGATCCCACAGGTCTAGCGTCTGGACGAGTGAACTATCGTAGTACGTTTCACCTGGGCGTCTCTCGAAACATATAACTCGAAAATTTCAAAACGTTGTTACATTGGACCTGTTAGAGATAGAAAGATGAAGAAAACCCCATGGAAAAAGTGGGCTGTTTTCAAGTTATGGTAAAAACAGTAATAAATAGAATAAAAACAGAAAATATAATCAATAATCGGACCTCTCTACACACCTCCCGCCAGCATTCGTTTGAAGTAGATGTCAGGACTTTTATAAGTATGTTTATCTACAAACTGCTCCCAACACGTCCCTGATGAAATAAATCCTTCCGTCCTAAATGTGTTCTATAAACCCTTCATTGACTGGAATATAGCGAATATATCTACAGTTTACTAGTCCTCTTCCCTATGTCCAAGACATTCCTCGAAGGTTTGTTGCTTCGAGGCGAATCGGTACCTCCGTTACCCACAAGTCTTTCGACCAGAGGCTATGACTCTTTGGTTTCACTAAAATACTGTAGCGGTACCTGTTGGATAAGTGATGAACTATTTCGCATAAACAAGCACCGCGCGACCCCCTCAAACCCCCAATGTCAGAAATTTCAGTTTTAGTTAGTTTTAAAATTTTTGAAATGATTCTAGATTTAAACTCTAAGTGTTGAGATGATGAGTTTTTCCCTTCTAGATCCCCCCCCCCCCCTCACCCCAACTTGTATTCATTTTTGGGAAATTTGAAAATTTGGCTCATCTTAACTTGTAAAATTGACTCATGAAAAACACAATCCCTTTAGCTATTTTTAGATCAGATTGAGAATAAAAGAAAATAATCGACTAAAACGCAACAGCCCAGGTGAAACGGGCCCTCAAAGCATCTTTTTTTTTTTTTTAATTCTTTATTAATGGTTGCGCATCCTAATTGAAGCATATAACCAGTAATTAACAAGAAGTAAAGTTATAACCAGGAGAAATTACAATTCACTGCGAGATGGCATTCACAAGCGAATGCCAGCACTTGCCATGGAATTTACAGTTCCTTGAGCTCTTGAAGAGTTGCCGTTTGTAGAACATGGGCGAGATCTTGATGTTCGTTCATGAAATCGAAAGGTTGTCGTTCTTCGGCATAGAGGGGACAATTCATAATTTTATGCTCCATATCTTCCACCACATCTTCGCAGTATTCGCAGTTTGGTGAGCCAGCTAGCTGAGTGAGAAATCGACTCCAGTTGACATGTCCGTGTCCTTGCAAAGGCGTATTAGCTGCATCTTTTGTTTTCTTGAAAGTCGTAGTTGGAAGATGTGGGGTGTTCTGGTAACTTTTTCCATGACCTGGAAATGATACATTCCTTTAAACGAGGACTGATGATTGTACCATTCCTGCCACTCTCTCACCATCAGTTGTTTGGTAATGTGCAAAGCATCGGTTAAAGGGATGAATGGTTTCAAGGAAATCGTGGAATTGGCACTTAAGCTCTAATTTTAGCAGTCTCATCGGCCTTCTCATTTTCCCGAAGACCAACATGGGCTGGGATCCATTGTATCACAATTGCCTTGTTCTTGTAGATGCTCAAGAGAGAGCACCAAAGAGAGCAAATATAGTTTTTAACCTCTCCTCTGTGGATATGGGATAACATAGAACTGCTTTTTGAATCAGTTAAAATGACTAATGGACAATTTAGTTCTCCATATTTATCTATCGCTATTTTAATTGCAAAAAGCTCAGCACTGTTGATTTGGAAATGAGCGGTGTAGGAATGAGCTTGATTGGAATGTGCATCGTATAAACCAACGCCAACACCATTATCTGTTTTAGATGCGTCCGTATATACGTGATAAAGGTTGGCATATTCAAAGCATCTTGTAAATGTAATCCTGTAACTCCTAGGAATCCCTGTTTCAAATGTTACCTCTTTAGGTTGATTAGGAAAGAAATCAGCTTTAAAATCTCCACAGATCAGAACAGACTTAATTAAGCTAATTAATTGATTTACAACTAATGGAAAAAAAGTATCGAAGTTATCAGTTAAAATCCCATTGAAGGAAATCGTATTAATCTAATCAGATTCGTCCTTCCCATGTTTTGTTCAATAAATTGGTGAATATCTTCATTATTTCAGACTCTAATTTTTATGATCTTTCAGGTACTAGCCATTGAACGGTGGGATACTGATGCCGTAGAAGAGTTCCTCAAGACCCATCTGGAACCTATGAATAAGGATAAACAAGACTATTTGAGAACCAACCGATTGTAATATTCACTCAAGAACTTTACACATTGGTGATATTTTTACTTATTATTTTTTAATTTATTCAGTTTTGGAATACTCATCCGCTGTTTGTCAAATGTACCTATCTACATCATTCCTTTGTCTGTAAAATACACAAAATAATGGTAATTTTTAAAACATGAAAACACTTTTTATACATTTAATAGATTCCTTAGAACCATTAACCGGGGAAAAAGATAAATCTTCGAATATAAACGTTTGACTGGATTCTCATAATAATGCTAGAAGGTGGTATGCATGGTGGTGTGTATTTTAGTTCTGTAACTGTGCCAAAAAACTAATGAAATCGTTTCAGCCCAAAGAATCGAATTAAACTACCCCGGTCGCTATGCGTTTATTCGTGCTGAAGCACCGACAGCAAAAAAAAAGACATCATCACGGGAGTGCATTTTTTTTTTTAATTATGCGCATTCAACCAGACGGTCAATGGCGCCATACATACAAGATTTACGAAAATATTACATAAATGCTAGTTTCACATATTCACAGTTGCGTTGTTATTGTTCATTTTTTTCATTCAAATTTGATGGTACAACGAAAAGGATTTTAGTCATAAACAATTTCTGAAAGTTGGTCGAGTCATTTCCCAGAAGTTCGCTGATGTCCTTGGTAATATCCATTGAAGGCGTGGTGAACATTGGACATTCAACAAGTAGGTGATGAATCGTAAGTTGGCAGTTATTGCACATAGGCCACTCTGGTGGTGATTGTCTTGGCTGTGATATCATGAGGTATCTATGTGTAAGGCGTGAATGTCTGATTCTTAGACGGGTGAGGATTACCTCTTCTCGGTGTGAATGAAAAAGTGTCCCATCAAATAATTTTCTTGTTCTGCTTGACAAAGCCCACATTGTTACCTCTTTTTCAATTGCCCATAGTTTTTGAAAATCCATGTCCAGGGATTTCCAGGATGTCCATACTGCAGGTTTTATCGTCAACACGTATTCATCAACGATTTCAATGGCAGAGGTCACTGGTTCATGAGTAGCGTTCTTTGCCTCACGGTCGGTAATTTCATTGCCAATTATACCTTGATGTCCTGGAACCCAGCAAAATATTGTATCAATCCAGTAAATGAGTGAGTCGTAACCAGTAAAACATACCAAAAATTGCCTTGAAACTATGATATTATCAGCTGATATATAATTCCAATGGAATTCTGACTTCCCGAAATCGAGTTTATTATAACTTCTGTATCCTAGTGGGCTTGTGAAGCGTAAGTAGGTAATCAGTTACTTCAGTTATATTAATTTATTGAACTAGTCCAGGTGGATGGTTGCCTTCTGTTCTCCATGATAGGGGTGGTTTGAGGGGATGAGATTGACTTATGTGTGGCATAATGTAGGTCCTGGCTAAAAACCTGTCAGGGAGAATAGGAGTGTATACAAATAAATGGCCAACATGAATTAAAGAGAAAAAAAAAAAAAAAAAATCAAGGTCATGGTTGGGCCGAGTTTTGGGAATAGTTGCAGTGCTCCCATACCTCCGCCGCATGGAGGTAACATTGGTAATCAGTTACTTCAGTTATATTAATTTATTGAACTAGTCCAGGTGGATGGTTGCCTTCTGTTCTCCATGATAGGGGTGGTTTGAGGGGATGAGATTGACTTATGGCTTTCCTCATCAATGTTTATTTTGAACTCCAAGTACTTTAGCCTCTAGGGAGGCCTCATCCCACAACACAGATATCTCCCTAACCTGGAGCGACATATACATATATTATTATAATAATCTACCTATATAAGATGAAAAACAAGAATGTGCCAACTACAGTAAGCTGATTATATTCCCTGATGAGGCCTTCCTAGAGGCGAAAGTACTTGGAGTTCAAAATAAATATTGATGAGGAAAGCCTCAAGTTAATCTCATCCCTTCAAACCACCTTGATTAAATTTCTTCTGATTTAGGTGACTTGAAATGATAACGCAAAAAGTTGGGAAAATATTTTATTAAAGCAGAAGGAACTCCGAAACGCGCATATCAAAATACTAAAAAAAAAAAACGCTAACTTCTTATCATAACCGAACGATAAGAGAGACCTGAGAAACAAGTTTGCAGCAGTGCTACCAAAAAAAAAAAAAAAAAAAAAAAAAAAAAAAAAAAAAAAAAGGAAAAATCCCTACTATTTCCCACATTCTCCCACTTTTGCCTAATTATCAACAGATTAATTAGCAAACAAATCAAATTCGTCTAAGTTGCATTTTAGGTAATGTCCCAAACAGAGAATATAATTAAAGAGATCAATTCCTAATCGTAGGATTTACATAATTTAGATCACAGAATAGTTTCTACCCATACGAGTTCATAGAATGAGATAACAAAATTATTTAAAACAAACTGAATTTACAAGGCCAGCATTTCTCTGCGTTTAATCAGTCTTCCACTTCTAGTTCTATCAGGAGGTAGTTCTCCAAGGTGGTCCAGTTTTTCAACAGGTTTCAAATTGTATGTGTGGTCAAGCTCGTCATCTTGGTCAGATTCATGGTCAGAATCTTGTAGATCTACCAGTTCTCTTGAAACTGAAGGCGTGGTGTCAAGTTTAGAATTAATCATTGGCTCACTGTGATTTTGTAGCGAGTAGATTCACTGAAATGGACGAAGAATCTCTCCACTCTTAGTTAAAAGTCTAGCTAAACGTGTGATGCCATCCCATTCCAGCACTTTGGCTAAAGGCCACTCCTATCACTGCCTATCAAGACAATGTCCCCCTGCCTCGAGTTTGTCTGTTTGTTTGGGTCTACGGTTCCTTAACATACCCAAATATTCTTTACTAAACCGCCTTCTTAATTCTTCACGAATTGATTGCAGATAGGTCCACCTTTTTGCAAGACAAGTCGATTCAATTAAGTCCAAATCATCAACGTCATTTCCTTGCAGACTCTGCAGAAACATAGAAGGTTTCAGAGGTTCCAACTCTGTTTGGTCTTCTGTCAAATAAGTGATAGGTCTGTCACAAATCATGGTAATCATTTCTTCGTAGTCTAGTGAAGCTCGTCCCAGGTTCTTCCTTAAGTCCTTCAGAATCCTAATGAGCCTCTTCCAGAAACCTTCCAACCAAGAGGCGATTGGGCGATTAAACCTCCTTTTGATTCTATGAACGCTGCATTCCTTTTCAATAAACTCCCAGTCAATATTCTAGAAAAGGTTGCCCAGAACAACGAAATTTGTTCCATTATCGGAATAAACTGTCTTAGGGCGACCTCCCCTAGCAATAAGTCTTCGGAAAGTCTGAAGGAAGGCTTTGGTGGTCTAGGAGCGTACTTGTTCTAGATGCACAGCTCTGTATACTGCACATGTAAAAATCACTATCCAAGCCTTTCCTTCGTCTTTGAGATATAATGGTCCAGCCAAATCAACTCCAATTATCTGGAACGATACAGATTTGGTGCAATCAGTTGGCAGAGGGCGTAGGCACTTGTAGTGGTTTTGCCTGATTTTTCTGAAAAGTTATGCACCTCTTTAGAGAAAATTGGTGGCTCTAATTTCTTCTATTTTAAAAACACTCTGATATATTGGTTCGTCTTGGTCATATTGCCAGATCTGTGACAAGGCTTGACAACTGATGTACACTTTGTCAAGGTTTCCTCGTGTATTTTGGAAAGTAGTTGCTCTTGTGATATTCTTCCTATATTATTGACATTTTATGTCTTTGCTATGGCACATAAACTAAAAAAACTTCACGGAAAATTGCTCACGAAAATATTTTGATGATTTCCACTTACAACCGAGTCATTGCTAGGGAAATGGTACTTCGTCGTTTTTCATCCCACAAAATTCGTTGACCATTCGTTCGAAAGCTCTCGATTTATCCAACCATATTATGTTAACTACTGCGAAGTGCGTGGCCAACAAGCTGAGTTATGAGCAGGTTATTTGAATAATTGTGTACACTCAGGTGATCATTCTCAATAATTGATATTGTGAACATGATTGCCACCGCTTGTTAATTTCTGATGATTTCATTGAGCTGGTGTTTCGATGATTTGATTCATAGCAGGTGATCCAAATATTGCGAGAACGGTTTGATTTGTGAAGCGGTGGCTAAATCATTTTAATAGGCAATTTCTATACTTTACACTCTAGGAAGCTGTAATTTCGTATGTAGCCTCTTTAGGACATTTACTTGACGATGCCCAGGGTCCGGATCAGATGAGTGGCTCTTAAAGCTAATTTCTATGTTTTACACTCTAGGAAGCTGTAATTTCGTATGTAGTACATACGTGTATACATGTAGCACATTTACGTGACTATGCCCAGGGTCCGGATCAGCTGAGTGGCTCTTAGAGCTTGCATACGAGTCTGCAACACATACTTGTCTTCAACTAAAGACATAAAATGTCCCAATGTGTTGCAGACTCGTATGCAAGCGTTTTCTAATAAAAAAGTAAAACTCGAAAATAAAAAATAAAATTCCTTTAAGGGGTTATGTCTTTGCTATGGCACATAAACTAAAAAAAAGTCACGGAAATTGCTCACGTTTTCTTTTGAAGGCATTCCTGGTTTGAGGTTTACTCTGATGCAATATGAAAAACCTGCTAGAGGAGGGCACATGATTGCATTAGCTAGCCAGAAGTTTTAACTTAGATGTAGTTTCTTTTAATGACCCTAAATGTTGACCACCTCTACCGTTGGCAGTCAAAGCACTTGTAGGAGCAGGGGTGTAGATGTAAAAGAGGGCATCGGCTTGACTCTACCGCCCTGGCTGCCCAACGAATCAGTTCATTTTATTTGTAACCGAACTCTTGTTTCACCACACTCACACTTCACCTAGCTTCAACGGTTGATGACAAGAATACACCCAGTGGGGAGAAAGTGGGGTCGACAGTCCACCCTCTCAGTGCCACAACCAACAAGGTGATGGTAGTGGTGCAAACACTTGACAAACACGATCTGAACAACATCTGAATAAAATGTGATCTTTTTCTTCTAGTCGACTGGGCCAGAGGCACTGTCCAACAACACAGTATATTATTGTGGTCACCATACGCAGTCAGCTAACTCTTTAACCCTCCTGAGGAAGTCCTAGGTACACTCTTAGTTACATAATATACAAACTAAGTTGTTGTGAATCATCTTGAAAATCAACACATCCAAGCCATGGATATGATGAAGTGGGAGGGATATGGGGGAGTGGGGTACAAAAATTGTGTTCATCACTCCCCAAAGAGTGCAAATTAAAGGCGCACAGCCTAAAGCAGCAGCGCTCGTCAGAACGTCTACTCAATTTATTGATAAAAACGCCATATTATCTCTGAATACAACTCTTCAACTATAGATTTCTCCTAATACGTCCATTTTATTTCATCTCGTAAACTTATTGCACAAACCTCGTTCACTTAAGCTTAGGGAATTCGGGTAAGTTCTCATCACCTGGACATTTGGGTGATTTTCTTTACCTTCCTATTTATATTGTTAGGATGAATCCTACAAACGGCCACCTTTTTTGAAAATCACGAATATTTCTTTGCGCATGTCATGCCACCTTGAAATAGGAACTAAAAAAAATTGATTAGATATAGCATTATGTGACATCGTCATGGAAGGTTACATGCGTATTCGGTTTCCCTTGAGCTCCGAATAGGATATTTGAGGAGATGAGAATCAAAGTCGACTTTATCCAAAAAGCTGATTTTTGGGAAATCGCAAAAAACTTCCCATGTTCCAAATATTCATTATATCCCTTCAATTCTTTTTTCATTGGTAAGCTATTGCATCCATAAGGAAAAATGGAAAAATACGTTGATGGAATACTTACTGCGTAATTTGTATTTTAATTCGGGATGAAGCTTGTTTTGCTTCAAAAGTATGGATAAAGCAAGTTTTGGAACCAAACAGGGTGGATAAAGACATTTTTGTAACAAACTCGAAAGGTATGTACTAATGCTGAATAACGAAGATTTGCTACTTATTACTATAATATTATACCTACATACTTTGGTTTCGGGTAAAAGGTGGCTGATAACAAATTTTTCACGAACACAGTTTATTAGTAAAAATGATAATAGTTATAAAAGCAGGTATAAAAAAAATTGTGTTGCAGAATGAGGTAGCAGTCTAAATTGTCAAATTGTTACTCTCCTGAGGGGGCACGTCTTCGTCATTTTCCGGTGATGACTGATCCTCATTGTTTTCCGGAATTTCGAAAAGCACCCTTCAGTAATGATCGAGCTCTGGTAGATTTTCCCATCCATGGCCAAAATGCTTGCCCAGATGTTTTTTCACGTCGACGAGTTTTTCTCTTTTGACGGGCACCACGTTGGGCAATTGTTGGGGGTAATCTGCGAAAAGGTTCTACCACGTTTCAGGATCGTTGCAAATGTTCCCAAGTCAGTTCTATACCTAATTCATTCTTTCACTCCTTCTCAGCTCCTTCTTCATGTTTGTTCCCCTTTTTCCGGTCTCAAGACTTGAAATAAGACGAGATCCTTGCGAAGATGGATAAAGCTACTTTTGCTACTTAGCAACTGGTGGAGAAAGCCGGTTTCGGAACGAAACCATATTTTCTAACTAGAATAACTTGGGATAAAGACAGCTTTGAAACACCAGAAGTGCCATTTCTGATACAGGTTGACCACCTTAACAAAACTAGAACAAAAAGTCATTTTTCTGGATAAAGTCGACTTTGATTCTCAGCTCCTCATTTATATTCGTACAACGAGTAGACCGCTAACTGTTAGCATTTTTCGCGCATGCGCAATGCTCCATTTCTATTCGTAGTTCCTCCCACTCTACTACGACTCAGCGTTGCAAAAACTCCCTTATTTCAACTCCTTGCTTTCGAACTTGTTTCCAATCTGCTCGGTGGAGCTTATCCCAAAAGTTCGTCACAATGTACGGTTTCTTTGTCATTGCTAAGGAAATCTCGCCGTCATTGTCCGTTAAAAAAAAGATCTTCTCAGCAAAACTTCGACAATAACTGAACTCTCAACTCCGCCATCTTTGAAGAGAGTAGCATCGCGATTGTTGGTACAACCGAAAGGTCTTTTTATAGCACCCTTCCTCCCTTAGATTCCACTTTAGGAAGGTCTTGTCATGAGAATTACAATGGGATTCCTGTAATGCTCGACCGCGTAGCAGTTGGTCTAATTCGGCCACGAGTTTCTCTATCTTTAGATACATAGGTTCTCATTTCGTACCCGTCCTAGAATAAGGGTGCAACAAGTTGTGGTTGTGAGAAGTAGAAACGGTCTACTTTGTCTGTAGAGGGTGGAGATATGTGTAGGGCAATCTAATTCCGCAGGAGAGTGCGTGTGTCTTTCTTCTATGGAGGGAGTAACCAAGTCACGTCCTAGGAAGAAAGACACAGTTCAGTTCACGCAGTCTGTGTCTCTTTTTGTGTTGTTTCCTTTTTGTGTGGACAATGTCGGTATAATTTTAATTTGTGTCTTTTCTGAACATTTTGGATCCTGACTGGTGAGATTTCAGTGTTATATACAGAAAGGTTTTTTCTTTAAAATCTCATCAAAATGGACTCTCGGGCCTTGAGAATGTTACAAGCTCTGAGATCCACTGAAAATACTCGTGTTGGGGTAAAACAAACCAAAACAAATTAAAACTTAAATATATTATTACTAATGAGAAAAAAAAATTAGCTGAGACCACACATGGGATGGTAAATTGGCAATTGACGATGGATCATTTTGGGAGGGAATTATTCATGAACATTCTAGTTTCCTTTACCATGTTTCTTGGGAAAATATTGAACTACTCCGCAAAGAGTTCAACCTCGAAGATGAAAGTGGAAACGGGATGGATATTCATGAGCAGCCAGGTAAATCTGAATGTTGTGATATAGATTAACCTGATGATAATAATAACAAGGTAACTGTTCATGATAGTTCCCAAGCTACTCAAGCTTTCCCTGACTCTACCCATAATGATGCTCCCTCGCCACCTTCCTCAAAAATATCAAACCAAAAATGAATAGTAGATTTTATTAAATATCATAATTATGCAAGAAAAATGCTCAGCTATTTTGTCAAATCAAAAAGCGGGAAAGCATTTACGCTATTCATACAATTAAGTATAAGATTGCACTTTCATAATAAAAAAAAAAAAAAAAAATTTTTTTTAGCTATTTGAAAAATATGATGAAATTGTCGTTGAGGTGATGTCTTGAAATGTTATAAAACATGTCTGCAAAAAAGGTAACAACTCAAAAATTCTTTTAAAAAATCGACACAACCGTTCCCCCCCACTCCCTTCCCACTGGAAAAAAAAAGATTTACTCACCATGGGGTGTTAGAGCAATAATCTAGGAAACAAGTTTCGCAAAGATAAATTATGTTCGTCGTGTTCCAAAGAACGGGTAGCCAATGGTGTGGAAGAAAAACTTTGAAAATGACAATTTTCGAGTTGTACCCTTGCTCTAGGATGGGTGCGATTTGTCGAAAAAACCCATTTGCTGTTGGTTCAATGGTAGGTATGCAAAAAATGAAATGACTCAGTATGACTCTTGCAATTTCAAAATTTATTTAACAAAAATGTCATAATAAAAAATGAAATTAAAAACAAAAAAACAAACAAAATAATACGTTAACTAACGAGGAAAAAAAATCTATATTTTAATTCAACTCAAAAATATTGTACAGGTACGAAAATTCAGACTAATTTCTAAATTAAACGTTACAATAAAAAAAGTTACATAAATAATATTCGTTCGTATTATTAAGTAAAACACACATTCAATCTAGTTGGGTATCTAATCATCAATCTGTATACACGTTTTCTCCAAAATACGGTTCCCTGCGCCCGTCGTCACGGAGGTAGTCTCAAAAAAATAATTTAATAAGTAGAAATTAGTTTAATACAATAGTAAATAATATTGATAAAAAGTTGTCCGATTTTCGGCATTTTTGTAGCACACTGATTTTTTTTATTTAGTATCACATCTTTTTTTTCCTTAACCACTCGAGATATAACACTACCGTTGATTATAGTATTTTTTTAAGTAACATTTACGTATTTACGATCTTACTTTACTACTAACAACCTTTCAGTCAACATGCTACAAACGCTTCAAAATGCGGTCACAACCACGAAATTAAACAATAAAATCGCTTTAATTCAATACAACAATGCGTTTTTAAGAGTTGAGACTGGAGACAAAGTTGATCACTGATTGAGAGAATGGAAAATTTTCATTTCTGATATCCTAATCTTTTTTGAAAACGACCAGAAATTTCAGCTCAAAATCACAAAAGGTTTTTGCGTAAAACGAATAGAAAAATAATTAAATTACTCATTTGACTTCTTTTTTTTTTCATTAGTGTTATGGCCTCTTCGTAACATCGGATACACCTCAAATCGCACCTTTTTAGAAAGCTCTCCGGGATCTTCCAGTAGATGGATTAAAACGGGTGCGTTTCTTTTTTTCGGGAAAGTCTGATAATGCGCCTACGTTCAATCAGTGATAATTTTCTCTAGTACTCAACATTATATTCTTGTACAGAGCGTTCTAATATGCAGAATCATTTCCCAACTGCTGCGAAAAAATTCGCCCCATTTACTGGGCGAAAAATATAACTTCGTTTTTCGATGTAGTCGGTAAAAAAAATTAACTTTCACTTCAGAATTTGTCCAAACAACGTGCGAGTGATCGGTTGATGATCTTTTCTTTTAAATTGAATTCTAAATTCATCTCGTTCGAGTTGTAGGGTTATTGTTGTTGCTGTTACAGGGTTTTGTTCGAGTTATAGGGTTCGTTGAAGTCGGTAAAAAAAATTGTCACTTAAGAATTTGTCCAAACCACGTGCGAGTGATCTTTTGATGATCTTTTCTATTAAATTGAATTCTATATTTTGAATACGGTTTTCGTTCGAGTTGTAGGGTTATTGTTGCTGTTGTTACAGGGTTTTGTTCGAGTTATAGGGTTCATTGTAGAGTTTTGAATCGATTACATACCTTTTAGCTATACGTTTATCAGACAAGAAAACGGTGTACTTACGTGAAATTTTTCATTCCAATTTGATAATATAAACTACCAAGTACTATCATTGTACGGCTTATAGTATCACGACCTTACATAATACGTTATTCCTACGAGTATCATGATCGATAGGTACTTACTGTGATACTACCGTGTTTAGTTGAATAAGTTTATTAGGCACCTCCGCCGACCTAACTTACGGTTTCGTAGTTTTTCAATTGTATTCTTTGAACTTTTTAAAGTAATTTATTAATTACGAGTAGGTAGATACCTTTAATAAATAATGGTTCTCATCCGATTCCTTCATCTACCCGTTGATTTTAACCGATATCAGCTCAACGTCATGATCTACAATAACGTCAAACAATGATTTTAAAAAGTTATATACATACATTACTTGGTTGGAAATTTGAGGAATCCAATAATATGCGCAATATCGTGGTACAAATATGAGTTCCCTGTGTGGGAAAAAAACCTTCATATTGGAACGCCTTGCACGCTTACACCTAGCTACATCGTTCGATTGGTTCTAAATTATAAGAATACTCTTTGTGTTTCTCTTTCAAAGAGAGTTAACATCCATATGGAGGGAATCTCCGACAAAAACATGGAAAGCGAAAATATTTTACAATAATGACTAGAAAATAAAAAAACGAAATAAAATCACATGGGAGGCCTTCTCGATGATAGGCTATTCTTTCTGTAACAAAAGAGAAACACGTTTATGCATTAGTGACAAAGTTACGGTCATGATCGGATTTAATTTTAACTTAACTGATGATCTTTTCTTTTAAACTTAACTAATGATCGGATTTAATTTAATTTAACTCTCTATTAGAGAGTTCCTAGAGATCTGTCGGTCTCAATACGGCGTGCGGTAACGAGAAACATTTACCACACCTTAAAGTCACGTTGAGTCCTTAACGGATCTAGTTGTAACGCTAAATCCACGGAAGGAGGAAATAATCCCTAGGAGGTTATTTGAGTCCATGGAAGAAGGTTATTTTAGACGATTAACTTTTTCCTGATTGTGATCCGGTAACGCATCTGTACTCTGTACGGAAGGATGCGTTACCGTAACTCATTGCGTCCGAGTTACGGCGCCGGATTGTCAATACCACACGACGTATTGTGTTTTACGGATCTACTAGGAACTCTCTAATTTCTTTAAAGTTGTTATCAGACAGGATTTAGAACATTATGGGCATTGATCTCCTTACATTTTCATTTTGTGAAACCAAAGAGTATCAGTACTGTGTAGTTGATAGATTTTAATCCTTCCTGCTCCATCGCTGGACAAAATGAAACTGGAGCGCGGAAGGATCGTCGAAAATACGGGGCGACATTGGATGCATTTTTTATACCATTTCATTAAGGTGGGTCTGCTCGAGTTGGTTACTTACCAGGAAATTGTATGTGTGTTTGATTAATTTGTCTTCAGTTGGCTGCCTATCAAGATATATTTAGATGGGGGACCTAGGTACCTGCCTAACGATTCGTTAATTATTATAGACAGATGTCCTGCGCAGAAGATGTATGCAATACGGAAATAATGAACCTTTGTGTAATAATTTGCAGCGCTTTATGAATCATCTAACACATTTATTCTGAAATTCAAAATGTCTTAACGGTCAGCTCTAGAATTAAAGATACCTCATTCTACGTTTAATTATAGGAATTAATATTACTACAACAGTAAATTTGGGATCCTCACCGTTGACATAGGATAAATGAACGTTGATGTACTCTCTTTGCCTAATGCGTTTTCTGCTACGCAGGTGTAGGTCCCCATGTCCTCCCATTGAATGGACTCGATCTCCATGTCACCTTCCTCGTGAAACTGCAACAACAAAAAATTAAGCTATTAGTTGTAGAGGAATGTCTTCTGTATGCTGTGATGATCCACAATAGACAGCAAGTTGGGATATGTAGGTATGTGCGCACAATATTATTGAACAATATTGGAGGTTGTGCAGTAGCGTTGAACGTATGGTTCTGGTATTGAAAGGTGACATAATATATTGTACGAAATCAAAAAAGTTGGATATTTATAGTACAATATGGGAAAAGATTGCATCATCGTGGGTAACATTGAGCTATGTGGCGTCAGTCTGTGGCAAATAGGCAATTCATTCTTGGGTTTATAGAAGTTTATCATTCTGCTGCACTTTTAGCAAGGTGCGCACGGTTCTATAACAATGAGTTTAACTGACTGAGGTGAAGCAGCAGCCGAAATCTTCAAATCTTCGAAGTTATCGAGGATTCGAAAAAGTTTCGGAAATCATCCGGCTCATCCAATCTCATCTCATTGTCTTGGTTCAGAAACCACTGTTTGGCACACTTCTGAATTTGGTGTTTTTTCTTTCTTTTTTTGAACACTTGATCACCGTGATCGAAGCGCAACGCGATTCGGTGTCACTCAACATGTTCAGCCAAAATGATTCATAAAGAGACTAGGTAGTAAAAATAGGTAGTAAAACATTGAATGTACTATGTAAACAACCTTGCCCGATATTTTGCACAACCTTCAACATCATCTTCACACGACAATATTATTGCACAAAATCTATAATTGCACAATATTATTGTACGTCTTTAGTCCACTTTAATTTTTTGTGCAAACTATTTGGTCATATTGTATTGAAGGTGCATTGTGGAGATGGGGTGCAATGAGATTTCTCTTAGCTTGGATTGTTTTATTCACTCGAGCGCTTTCGCCATATGGCCTTATCAGGAGCTTGTAGGTTATAACTTGGAGTTTCCCTCCCTGCTTCCACTACACCACATTCTGCTTTTTCTATTTCTTCCTCTGGTATCATTGGTTAATAGATTACAGATTACAGCAATCAATCCGCCTACTTCTGTCTGGATGGAAAATTATAATGTTATACTTTTAAGAGTATAGAAGAGATGGTACACTTGCTATTTCCTCTATAAAACTTGAAATTGGTGGAAGGAACGAGGGGTTTGTTTTGTGAGAACATAGCTTGCATCATTTCTTGCTTAATGATCATTCTACAAAAGGCCTCATCCAGCTGTTTTACCTTCTTTAAATGACATAATATACGCTTATAAACTTTGAGCTTTATATGTATATGATTATTGATTTTGTCCTTCTGACATTCGAAAATTTGTGAAAAAACGTTGTCTATTTCCACGAAAAATAAAGAGTTACAATGTTAAATCGATTTCGACGGTTAGGCCATCATCAGTTACAAACAGTAACTGAAGACACATTAGAAAGGACACAGCTTTTATAGTCACAGGTGAAGGGAGATTGAGTCCCATTGGTCCAGTGAAAGGAAAGGGGCAGGAGGTACAACCAATTAAGTGCAAACAAAGTGAAGGGTGATTATAGCTAATCAGATGAAGGTGAAAGGGGGAAAATAACTCAATATGGTTTCAACAGTGTGAAGGGATGATTCCAAGCTTTATAGAAATGGACTTATCAGTGGTGAAATATATTGAGGTACCTATATCCTCATTTAAACATATGCCAGTGTGTCACTTTTGATAATTTCGGATTTCTCAAGTAATTTCAACATACCTCCTTTTGGACATTAATGAATAAATTATACAAACTTTCTATCTATCAAATCAAAATTGTATGATTGGATTCCTTAAGATGTTTTGCAAATGTAGACTTACCCTTATTTTCTCTGAAATCCTCCTGATGCTCGTCTATTCTTTCCCTGAATTTCCTACTAGTTTGACCGCAATATTCGTAGCCGCAAGAACATTTTATTTTATAAACCCCACTTTTATCCTGAACATTGATTTTGTCCTTAACGGATCCTAGTAATGCTTCAATCATTTTAAGTTTTAAACCCTACTTTGTAACCTCTCGATGATAGAATTTTGCCGATTTTATAAGAAATTTTCCCATAATAAGATATATTTATCCATTGCTTTTCTTCTAAATTTACATCTTCTCGGGCCAGATTGGAAGCTTTTTCCCTACTCTTTTTCCTAAGAACCTTATCCCATATGGTATCAACGAGACCTCCTCCATATCCGTTACTAGCCGCTATGCTTTTGATAATGGATTTTTCTTTTGATACATTTTGTTCACTCATTGGAATAGATATTGCTCGGTTGATCATTCTATGGAAGTCCACAAGTGAGGTTTATAAACTAAAATGTTCTTGTGGCTACGAATATTGCGGTCAAACTGGTAGGGAATTCAGGGAAAGAAAAGACGAGAATCAGGAGGATTTCAGGGAAAATCCAGCTATTTTCTATACGCGACAAATACGTTTACAAACGTTGATTTATAGGTACCTATGTATGTGTAAGTTTGGTTAGATGAGGACTCACCTTGAATCTGGGGTGGTCGACGAGCTTGCCGTCCTTCGTCCAGAAGACGCGGGGGCGAGGAAGACCGTGTGCTCTGCAGGGGACCCTCACGTTGTTTCCAATGTCCTGGAGGGTCATCGGGCTGAACATCGTGAACCTGGGAGCGACCTGCCTCGGACAGTCTCCGGAGTTCAAAAGCTCTGATTCGGCTCCTGCGTGAACAGAAATATTAATCGTCATATTAATCGGGATGGTTCTTTTGTTTTCAATGACACAAAATGTATTCGTTTAGAAAGTACCTAATGATATAGTAAAGGAAGAAGCCAAAAGAAAGGGCACCATTAACTTAAAGGTTTATTGTGGCCCTTTGAATCCCTCGTGGACGTAGAAACTTTCCCCTAAAGACGGAAAATGGTATTTTTATCCGAATCTTCTCTACTGCTTGAAAGAAATGTTGACCCAACTTCCCATTCTATCAAACGTGCCATTAATTTATGATTTTTAAATTTTTAATGCACTAATGAAGTCTACTTAGAAAAACTGCAAAAAGTCCAGTCATGCAGCATGACCCCATGAGCGAATTTTTAAAGAAATCTTCGACATTTCAGTCGCTATTGATCGTGTAGAGAAATTTTAGTTTATGATTTTGATAGACAAACATGGAATCAAATTATTAAAAATAATAAGGAGGTACTCTTACTTCCATAAGAGTAGTTCAATCTGAATGTTTACAATGTTTCATGCAAATATTACCGATTTTTACAACTAGCGAACGGCATTATTTCGATTTTTGACTGATTTTTCAACTTTGAAATTTTTGAAAACTTGATACATATTTTTATAGGAAATTTTACGCTGATTCTGAATATACCACATGTTAGTATGATGAAAAAATTACGCACAATAAATCGCAAAAAACATTCTATTTTGAACATTTTGACTACATTTTAGAAAATTTCAACCCGAAGGTGTAATCCGATCATGCTGGCCAACGAACTTTAACTTTCGTTTTGTGTCCTTAACATTTCAAAATTTGTTTGAAGTTTCTACCAAAATTCTATGGACAGTTATCGTCTGGAATGACACATACATACATATATACATACATATATACATATATACATACATATATACATATATACATACATATATACATATATACATATATACATACATATATACATACATATATACATATATACATATATACATACATACATATATACATACATACATAAAAAAAATGCGTTAAACTTCAGAATATGATTCAGAATAGTCTGAAACGGATTTCTGCATAAAATTTCTTCAAAAATTCACATTCTACAAATTTTGAGGCGAGAGCAATAGCTTAATTTTCTTCAAAAATTCGCTAAAAGAAAACCTTATTCTAGGAAAGTGCTGCCGGTTTTGTTATTTCTCGAGTTGGAATCTTTCTCAAAACTAAACTTTATTCTGGTAGGCAGGAGTTGACTGATCTAACTATGAAATCACTCGCGAGACGGTGGTATTGCGTGATTAATTTGTTGGTAGGTAGTAATTATAATATTAATATATTACATCAATTCTTTGATTTTTATCCAGAATCGGGTTTCACGCTGTTGAAAATGCTCGACTGAAAATTTCCAAACTCAAAATGGTTTTGACAAACAGCCGATATCGAGGAACAACTGCAATAGGTGGTGATAGGAGGTGATTTCCTTAACCTTTTTTACACCCGCTGTTTGGTGTCATCCGGATACCCTTCATATCGCACCTTTTTGGGGAGCTCACAGGAAGACCCTTCAGCAGATAGAATAAAATAAAATTTGCAAACTTGCCCGATACCTTCTTTAGATTTATGCAGTTTTACACGTAGATGTATGTTTTCACATTGCAGAAATAAGGTGGAGCACTACTAAAGGCTGTTGGTCGGTAGCGGAAGCATAGTTTTCACTTATGTAAGAAATTTCAACTAGCATTTTACGTTTTAAACCATTCTGAACAACTTTCGTTCCCAGTCTGTCCGCAAATCCTTGCAATAAGCTTTTTATCCACAGTTTTCATCCAATTTTGATGAAATTTTCAGGGAATGTGATGGTTAGGCATTTAAGTCAGGTGCATGCGCAAACTTATATTAGGTACATCATTTTCGTTTCTTTGATTTTTTTCTGTTTTGAACTATTTTTCAGTCCTTTGAAATACGGAACTGTTCCAACGAAACGCATGATTGCTTACTCATTGTACCCCAAAACGCAATACAGTTGGGGTCCATCACGCCCTTAGCATCTTGCTCCTCACAACGCTGGGCCAACCGCCATTAAAAACATTCTCCGAAAATGTTCTTTTTACTCCTTTGTTTTTTGTGTGCTCAAAAATGCCATTTTTCGAACCTCCATTAAAACGAAATAAAAAATATCCATCACTCCCTTTACGAGCCTTTCCAGGTAGCAACCTTACACGCAGGAGTCGAGCTCTCTTTTTTCTCTGGGCCTTTTTAAGAATTTTGCGCACCGGTAAAAGGCGAAGCGTATAATTTCAAGGTGGTTTTAACTCTTCATTGTCACGGTTTCTCCCGAAAACCCCTTTTTTCCCTCTCTATTCCTTTTCATTATATTTTTTCTGTCTGTCTCTCTTTCACTCTCTTCTCAAGCCCTTCAAGGCCTCTTTTAGTGTGCACTTTTAAAAGTGGTAAAAGCAGGTAGGCCAGCGTATGATGGTATCTTTCCAATAACTGTTTTAGCGAAGTTTCGAAGAAAATGAAGCTATTGAAATGGCTCCAAAAATTTTAAAATCAAAATTGTTCTTCCCTGAAATCTGTTTTGAGACATTCCGAAACTAATCCTAGAGTTCAACGCTTTTTCATATGTAAATGTATATATGTGGGTGTGTGTGTGTCCTTCTAGAGCAGGGGTGCTCAAACGGTCGACTGGTCGATCGCGAGTGCTTTTGACATTTCATGTCTTTGCTATGGCACACAACCAAATTTTCGTTATGTTACGTTACGTTACGTTACTCAATGATTTCTGATGATTTCCGCCTACAACCGAGTCGTTGCTAGGGAAATGGTACTTCGTCATTTTTCATCCCACAAAATTCGTTGACCATTCGTTCGAAAGCTCTCGATTTATCCAACCATACTATATTAACTACTGCGAAGTGCGTGGCCAACAAGCTGAGTTATGAGCATGATTATATGAATAATTGTTTACACACAGGTGATCATTTTCATTTATTGATACTGTGAACATGATTGCAACTGCTTGTTAATATCTGATGATTTCATTGAGCTGGTGTTTCGATGATTTGATTCATAGCAGGTGATCCGAATATTGCGAGAACGGTTTGATTTGTGAAGTGGTGATTAAATCATTTTAATAGATAATTTCTATACTTTACACTCTAGGAAGCTGTAATTTCGTAGCCTCTTTAGGACATTTACTTGACGATGCCCAGGGTCCGGATCTGCTGAGTGGCTCTTAGAGCTTGCATATGAGTCTGCAACACATACGAGTCTGCAACTAAAGATATGAAATGTCCCAATGTGTTGCAGACTCGTATGCAAGCGTTTTGAGTAGATCTCGAGAAGAAATTTTTATGATTGCAGTAAATTGGCAAATATAGCATCATTTATGAGTTATCCTTTTTCATGTAAAAACATTGAGGAATTAGCTAGCTACTGAAGTAGCAAGTCAGTTTAATATGAACTCATGTTCTGTTGAAAATGAGTTGGTGCAGATTATATCAGATATACATCTCAAAGCTACACCATCTGATACAAATTTCTGGTGTTTTATATCTGAAGATAAATATCCGAATCTAAGGCAAATCGCCCTTCAACTGACGGCAATGTTTGGGCGAGTCTGCATTTTCTGAAATGAGATAATTAAGTCAAAATATCGCAATCGACTAACTGACGATCATATGTCATCATGCTTGCGATTGGCACTCAGTGGTTACGCACCATCTTATGAAAAGTATGCTGAGGACATGCAGTGCCACGCTTCAACATCCAAAGTCACTCCTTAGTTGAGTTTAACACCATATGTAACTCTTTTGTTTTGTAACAACGAATAAACTCGCAATTTTGAATAACTAGGAGTTTTTTCATTGATATTGTAGAGAAGAACTTAAGTAAACCTAACCCAAACCTTGACTAAAATAATGTAAATTGTGCGGAAAGCTAATATCTATATATGCTACGGTACACCCTACCTAGGTAGGTAGGGTGTATCGTGTATGTACGACAACCCTGCATCACACATACTTGCAGCCTCTCAGAGTCGATCGTAAGTAGTCTAAAAATATTGAGGTAGATTGCCAGCAGTTCAAGTTTGAGCACCCCTGTTCTAGAGGATAACTCTTTTTAGGATTGGGATAAAAATTCCGTTATTGCGCCAAAAAACAAGCTTGCTAAACGAAAGGGCAAGTTCGTTGGCTAGCATTTTTTGGACACATTAAATTGGTCAAATAAAAAAGAAAGTGCTGAAAAAATCACCAAAAATAGCAAAAAACTCCTAAAAATTGTTAAATTTAAATATTTTTAGCAGAATATTGCTCAAATAAAGTTTATCAAGTATAAAATAGAACATTCAAAATTTATGTACAAATTTTTACTGAAAAATGTACTTGAATTTCATTAAAATGCGCTAAAATATCCTATGAAAACATCAAAAGAGTTGAAAATCCAAAATTTCTTTTTTAATAGCAGATTAATATTTAGAACGAGTTATTTACCGTGAAAGTGATAATTTATTTTCACTCAAAGTCCTCAATTTTCAAAACAATTTATAATAATATGGTACGATAAATAATTTACGGAAATTCGCTCATACGATCATGCTGCATGGCTGGAACTTTTTGAATTTGTTTAGCCATTGGGAAATTCGGGAGGTCTAGAGATGGTGGACAGGATCGAACTGCGCGAGTGGTCAATTATTCACGGTTGATCGCACATTTTAGAATGCTGTGTATAGTTTGGTGGTCTGGATGCTCGCATCTCAAAAATACATAGCATCAATGGCAGAATGGATGCCAAATGTTGAACATTAGTTTCTATACATTTTTTCTCTCTGTTTCAGCTATTGGTTTTTGTGTTATGCATTTTATTTTTGGCCCTTTAAAGTTGCTAACCAAAATATTGTTTCTCAATACAATTTCTCCAAGTGAAATTGTTTTGGCCCTAGCCTGGCTTGTTGGCTCTAGCTATTTTATGAGATTTATAAAACCTGTTTTTGACACTGTCCTCTTTGAGGGCAAAGCTGATGATGGTCACAGAATGGTGACCGAAACGTCATTGCAATGATTGCAAAGATTTTGCAACTATTTCTTTCTCCTTGGGCCGAATCCCGACTATATACAACTATGAACAACATCACGGCTGACAACACCTCTATCACACATACCTACATCAAGTTGTCAATCCCTTAGTAAAAATTCAGATTAGTTGGACATATAGGTAGGTAAGAGTGATGTGTATAGTTGGGTGGTTTGGATGCTCTCAAGCTCGCATCTCAAAAATGCATAACATCAAGTAGTCAATCCCTCAGTAAAAATTCAGATTAGTTGGGCATATTGGTAGGTAAAAGTGATGTGTATAGTTAGGTGGTCTGGATGCTCGCAAGCTTGCATCTCAAAAATGGATAACATCAAGTAGTCAATCCCTTAGTAAATAGAAAAGTTCCAGTCATGCAGCATGATCGTATGAGCGAATTTTCATTAAACTATCTATCGTACTATAGTATGTTAAAGTGCATTGAAATTGGAGCAATTTTAGTTGACAGAAATGGTTAAAAACCAATTTATGGCAAAAACTTATTCTTAATAAAATTCCACTGATTCGAAAGGGATTTTGGATTTTTTTGCAGTTTTCATAGATATTTTAGCATATTTTAATGACATTTAAGTACGTTTTGCATCATAATTTTGAGCAAAAAATTTTAATGTCCTAGTTAATCGTTGAAAATTTAGTTTTGATTAAAATTCTGCAAAAAAATAGAAATTTACGATTTTTGGCCGTTTTTAGCCATTTTTAGTGATTTTTTGGGTACATTTTTCGAATTTGACCAATTTAATGTGCTCAAAAATTGTTGTCCAACGAACTCATCCTTTCTTTTGAAATGCTTGATTTTTTGGCGAAAGAACGAAGTTTTTATCTCAATTCTATCGAGAGTTATCGTCTGGAATGACACATACATATATATATATATATATATATATATATATATATACATATAAAAAAGCGTTAAAATCCAGGAATCATTTCAGAATGCGTCAAAACAGATTTCGATGAAGAAAATTTTTGAAAATTTTTATTTTAAAATTTTTGGAGCCATTGCAATAGCTTTATTTTCTAAGAAAATTCGCTAAAATTCAGATTAGTTGGACATATAGGTCAGAATGATGTGTATAGGTTGGTCGTATGGTTGCTCGTAAGCTCGCATCTCAAAAATGCATAACATCAAGTTCCTAGTTAATCCCTTAGTAAAAATTCAGATTAGTAGGGCGTATAGGTCAGAATAATGTGTATAGTTTGGTGGTCTGGAGAAAAAAAAGAAAAAAAATGACTGCCCCCGAAACTACAGGCGCTAGTGAATAATTATGCATTAACCCCCTCCAGGAAAAAAATTGCATCCTCTCCAATTTGAAATGTATACCTTACGCTCCACAATCCGCTATGCTGGCCAGTACACAACAGAGACCTTAATAAGAAACAATAAACGACGAGCACATTACGATTTGTAACTGAACGGAGCCGGCGCTCCCAGCAGAGATTGACAGTTGAGCCTGTTGTACCCCAACCGTCGAGTCTTCAATACCATAATATCGGTAAATTTATGTTCATCCCATATATGACACAAGAGTAAAATTACGTTTGCTGGGCCAGATTATGAGAAAAATGCCTTCTGAATTGTGGAGGATATTAAAATGTAGGTACCTTCTACGACTACGAGCGATGATTCTGTGGCGAACCGCTTGCCACCGGACGCAGCTTGGCAGGTATATTCGCCCTCGTGTTCAGGCGTCACGCAGTCAACGATAAACCGAGTCACCACTTTTCCTAAACCAAATCCTCTGATTTTGTTGTCCTCTTCGAGACCCTGCAACGTTAACAGAAATCAGCAAATTGCAACAGTGAGTAGTTATTAAATCATTATATCGATCATTCCTATCATGGTTGAATCAAATCAATATTCAAAATATTTGTATAATATGATCAGTGTGTTGTCATTCATTTACTATGGTAGGGGTGGTTTGGGGGGGATGAGAGATGAGTATGGCTATAACTCATCATGATTTATTGTTAGTCCAAGTACTTTTGCCTGTGTACAGGCCTCATCAGGGATACTAATACTGTTTGGTTTGATATTCAGTCTTGCATTATACTGTGTGATTCCCTCGCAGATGCAAAAAAAAAAAAAAATTTGGGTGAAACTACATCAAAAATGGAGTAAAATGCCGCCAACTGCATATTTTTATCTCAATCCGTTCTCGAGATATGATTTTTTAAAGGTTTTTTCAGGAAAACCGTGTTTTTTTTTCTTTTAAACTAGAATTTCTCCACTTTACTTCATTCAATTTTAACTTTTGACCACATTTTCGGAATCAACATTAAATTTACTACAAGAATAGTGTACTAGGGTTCTTAAAAAGTACCATACAAAGGCCCTCATATCAGCTCAAACATTGACGATTTTGAAAAAAGAATATTTCTGAAAATCTTTAGAACTTTACTACTCTTCCAAGACGAATCCTGGAAACTGGCAAATCTCATGAAAACTGCTTCGTCTAATACTATTTCCAACGGTTTAATCAAGTTCACTTTTATTTTGTTATTTAGTGGAGAAAATTATGTTTCAATGTTAAAAAATATGGGGTTTTCAATGAAATTGTTGTTTTCTCGAAAGAGGACCCTCCATGAACCTACGAGTATGGGGTCGGTTTCTATGTATTTTTTTCACGCTGTATCGAATGGTAACATTTGTAGATCTCTCCAACTCCGTTATAACCAAGTTTTACACTTAAAATCGCAAATGTTTAGTTTGTTTGTTACGATTAAATGTATGTGTGTTATGGGGTAAAACTAGTTAATAAAAGTGTAAAAACTCGATTATAACGTAGTTGAGAGATCTGCAAGAGTTTCCATTTGATCCAGCGAAAAAAATACATAGAAACCGACCCATACTCGTTGGTTTCATGGAGGGTCATCTTTCGAGAAAACCAAAAATTTCATTGAAAAACCCACATTTTTTAACATTAAAACATTATTTTCTCCCTAAATAACAAAATAAAAGTAAACTTGATTATACCGTTGGAAAGCATATTAGATGAAGCAGTTTTCATGAGATTTGCCAGTTTCTAGGATTCTTTTTAAAAAGAGTAGTAAAGTTTTAAAGATTTTCAGAAATATTATTTTTTCAAAATCGTCAATGTTTGAGCTGTTGTGAGGGTCTTCGGATGGTACTTTTTAAGGACCCAAGTACACTATTCTTATAGGAAATTTAATGCTGATACCGAAAATGAGGTTGAAAGTTAAAATTAAATGAGGAAAAGTGGAGAAATCCGAGTTTAAAATGAAAAAACACGGTATTCCTGAAAAAACCTTTAAAAAATCATATCTCGAGTACGGATTGAGATAAAAAAAGTCCAGTCATGCAGCATGACCCCATGAGCGAATTTTTGAAGAAATCTTCGACATTTCAGTCGCTATTGATCGTGTAGAGAAATTTTAGTTTATGATTTTGATAGACAAACACGGAATGAAATTTTAAACAAGCACCTACTACCTACGTTTTAAACAGCATGGTTCTAGGATTGGTTATACAGGGATACTTCCATAAGAGTAGTTCAATCTGAATTTGGACAATAATTCATGCAAATATTACCGATTTTTACAACTAGCGAACGCATTATTTCGATTTTTGACTGATTTTTCACCTTTGAAATTTTTGAAAACTTGATACATATTCTTATAGGAAATTTTACGCTGATTCCGAATATACCACATGTTAGTATGCTGAAAAAATTATTTCGCACAACAAATCGCAAAAAACAGGCTATTTTGAAATTTTTGACTACATTTTTGAAATTTCAACCCGAAGATGTAATCCGATCATGCTGGCCAACGAACTTGAACTTTCGTTTTGTGTCCTTAACATTTTAAAATTTGTTTGAAGTTTCTAGCACAATTCTACGGACAGTTATCGTCTGGAATGACACATATATACATACATACATACATACATACATACATACATATATACATACATACATACATACATACATACATACATAAAAAAAATGCGTTAAACTTCAGAATATGATTCAGAATAGCCTGAAACGGATTTCTGCATAAAATTTTTTCAAAAATTCACATTCTACAAATTTTGAGGCGAGAGCAATAGCTTAATTTTCTTCAAAAATTCGCTAATATGCGGTTGGCGGCATTTTACTCCATTTTTGATGTAGTTTCACCCAAATTTTTTTTTTTGCATCTGCGAGGGAATCACCCTGTATAAAATCATGGTTTCATCAAGTTCCATCTTGTCATTACAAGTTGGTTATAACCTGCATTTCATATAACCAATTAGTAATGACGAGATACAACTTGATGAAACCATGATTTTATAATAATGCAAGACTAAATAACAAACCGGAAAGTATTAGTATCGACAATAAAGTGGCCCTATTCAACATGAATATGTTTCATGGCTGGGCCTATTTGATAGGGAGACCCTCTGGGTCATTAAGAGACGATTGGACTCTTTATGGACTCTTTCCTGATCAGCTGAGTGAGCTAAATTCCCTCCTGTTCACCCTAGAATGTTGGAATTTTATAGGGAAACTCTTTGGGGCACTAAGAGACGATTGAAATGATGGGCTGTTTCTTTCCTGAACAGTTGAATCACCTCAATTCTCTTCTGTTCAGCCTAGGAAATTGAAATTTGAAATTTGATAGAGAGACTCTTTGGGAAATTAAGAGACGAGTGGAATGATGGGTTCTTTCCTAGTCAGTTGAGAGATCTAAATTCTCTACTGTTCAACTTAATAAGTTGAAATTTGAGTGCTCCTTTACAGGTACGATGAAAATCATAAATGATCTCATACACCGTAAAACATATTAGCGAATTTTTGAAGAAAATTTAAGCTTTTGCTCTCTCCTCAAAATTTGTAGAACGTGAATTTTTGAAAAAAATTTATGCAGAAATCCGTTTCAGGCTATTCTGAATCATATTCTGAAGTTTAACGCATTTTTTATGTATGTATGTATGTATTATGTATGTATATATGTATGTATGTATGTGTCATTCCAGACGATAACTGTCCGTAGAATTGTGCTAGAAACTTCAAACAAATTTTAAAATGTTAAGGAAACAAAACGAAAGTTCAAGTTCGTTGGCCAGCATGATCGGATTACATCTTCGGGTTGAAATTTTCAAAAATGTAGTCAAAAATGTCAAAATAGCTTGTTTTTTGCGATTTGTTGTGCGAAATAATTTTTCAGCATACTAACATGTGGTATATTCGGAATCAGCGTAAAATTTCCTATAAGAATATGTATCAAGTTTTCAAAAATTTAAAAGTTGAAAAATCAGTCAAAAATCGAAATAATGCCGTTCGCTAGTTGTAAAAGTTCTCTACACGATCAATAGCGACTGAAATGTCGAAGATTTCTTCAAAAATTCGCTCATGGGGTCATGCTGCATGACTGGACTTTTCATGATTTATATGTTCTTCCTTGAAGAGGGGAAAATGTCCAACAACCAATTGCAAATAGTTTGATAAAATTGAGGTTTTTCATCGGACCGAAATTCGACCGACTACCAGAGCCCGGAAATCTGGAATAGTCTCTTTGGGACATGTGGATGGATCTCGTAAAACACGGCTTGAGACATGGACTTGATGGTTTACTACTTTACAAGTAAGGTGCGTCGGGGGAAGTGCGGAGTATATTTTGCAAAGTTCAACTGTGATTAACTCTGGGCTGTTCATTTTTAATGTTAGATTTTACTTCTTTTTTTATAACACACTCTTGGGAACTGATTTCTCATGTTCTGTGGTGATTCCTTATATTCCTTAAACGATTTAATTAGTATGAGTAAACAAAGTAATTTTGTCTGTGTTCCACACTTCCCCCGCTGAACTGGGGGAAGTGCAGAATAGCCCGTGATTCCACTTGTAGTTTGAGTTACAGATGCGTCGGGGCAAGTGTGTAAAAATCCAGATTCTAAGTTTTATTTTTCTTTTTGAATTTTTGAAATCGAACTAAAAGTGACCAAGTTATGGTATTTTTTATACTTGAAAACGCGAGGGTACAGGAAAAACAGAAAAATTGCGAAATTCAAAATTGCTTATAACTTTATTAATAAACTTTATAAATGTGAAAAAATATTCCTTCAGACTAGAAAAGAACTTATATTACAATAAAACTTGAAAAATTACATTTTTTATAGAGAAAAATGTAGTGAAAAAATATTCCTTCATACAAGTCAGACTCATTGTACATTAAAACCTGCAAAATCAAATTTTTTAAACTCTACCACCTCAGGTGGAGGTAGAATGCAAATGACATCAGTTTTATCAACTGAACTTATGTCGTCTGTTGAAGGAAATATGAATTTAGATTCCCCTGGAGACAGACTAAGTCTCCTTGTGTATTTAACTATGGGGTCCCCACTTTCAAACCTTAGAACCTGACCTACAAAAAACTTCACTGATTTTTTCCCCAAAAATTGCACCAATACCCA
Organism: Adelphocoris suturalis; assembly: GCA_030762985.1. Classification (NCBI taxonomy): domain Eukaryota; kingdom Metazoa; phylum Arthropoda; class Insecta; order Hemiptera; family Miridae; genus Adelphocoris; species Adelphocoris suturalis. Next base: position 115,267,754 of record CM061044.1, read on the forward strand.
GTCATATACATTTATTTCTGAAATTTCCTCAACCGTCTCTTCTTCTACATACCCCGTCGTCTCTCCTAGTGTTTGATCGGCTTCACTGATACTTTCTTCTGATTCTTTCTGCATTCGCTCCATGTACTCTTCCCAATCCTCTTCGTCTCTATCTCTAATGCTGTAGTCACTGTCATAACGGAAGTTAGTGAAAAAAGTGGTCTATTTCCACAAAAAATAAAGAGTTACACTGTTAAATCGATTTCGACGGTTAGGCCATCATCAGTAACAAACAATAACCACTGTCATCTTCTGAACTTGATCTTTCTGGACGATTTCTTAATTTCTTTTTTGTCTTCTTTGTCACAGGCTTTGGAATCTTCTTTTTCTTTTCTCTTTCTGCTTTTCTCAGCTCTTTTTTTCGTTGTTGTTCATCTTTCTCACTCCTTTGTTTTTCGAGTTCGTAAAAAAACTCATCACAAGTAATGACTCCAGCAGCACCTTTTGTCACCCTTTTTCTCTTCGGCACTCTGACTTTTGACTGTTTCCAAAAGTAGCTCTTGAAATATTTTCCCTGAAGTTTGAGTTTCAGGTGATTGTGAAGGACAAGGCTCAGTATCAGAAATGAATTCCAAGCCAGGAGGAGTGTTGAGTGGTGAGCATTCAGCAGATGGAAGTATTGTAAAACTTGCAGCTTGACAATGTGTAAGAGGGACAACTTTAATAAATTGTAAATTGTAAATTTACAAATTAGTAAATTTGAAAATCGAATGGTAAGCGAAATGTGGGGAAACTGCAGAGGGTTTGAACTTCCACAGCGGGGTAAGTGTAGAACTCCACACTTGGCCCTGTGTTTACCTCTGCACTTCCCCCAGCAGGAAAAAAATCTGGGGGAAGTGCAGAGTAGGTCTTATTCTTAAAACTACAAAAGGTACAACAATTTCAGTGATATACAACGAAACTACAACATCCAAAGTATGTACTTACCGTCTCCAAAGTGCGAAAAAAACGAAACCCAACGCTGATGAAGTCGGATGAAAAAAACACACACCACTCAACGTCAGAGTGAAATCAACATGTGGTACTTTATAACCCCAGCCTGAAGGTTACGCATGATGCAAACGCACTCTGGTAGATTCATGAAATGTACGATGTAGTTTACTATTATGCCTATAGATGGCAATGTTGTAAGTGGAACAGTTTGACTTTTGATGGCGAGTTTTGCACTTACCCCGTTTCTGCACTTCCCCCGACGCACCTTATCCCGGACTTTTTTGTAGTTAAGTATTCCGAAACCTTAGTATTACGAGCTTCGTAGTTATTCATTGAAGAAGTTGATCCGTTTCAACGGACCATTATCAGTTCAGGGTAACTATATAGGTTATATTAGGTAGGTAATGGATTAAATAAAACTAGATCTAACTTCCTTAATTTTACCTATCTCAAGGATCAAGTTTCGCTTTAACATCCACACCTTTTTCTCATTGCCACGTCACGAAGGCAATTCCACTTGTCAGAAAACGATCAATCATCGGTGAAACAACCAATCATTATCAGGACAAACCGGTTCTAATAGTACTGGGCTAACTATTATTTTGATTCCAAGGTCTTCAAAATGAGTTTTTCTTTTATATTCATCTAATCGAAATATACTACTATACTTAAATTATAGGCTCTGAAGGAGCTGAAGTAGACGCTTTTTGTGCATAAACCAGTCTATAATAATTAGTGTAGGTCTTATTTCGCGAGAAGAAAGAGAAAGACTTGCGATCTTGAAAATCTGCGAAAAATGATCAGTCATGGATGTTGCACTTTGAATCATGTTTGGCATAAGCTTATGAAACAAGACAATTTTTTATTAACAATATTGTTATGGATATGTAGTGTATGTAGGTTTTCATAACTCTTACCTAGCAGCTATCACCAACCAATCATGATTTATCAAGTAGGTACCCAAGTACCAATTGGCTGATCGATAGATGATTTGAAAGTAACCTGACTACCTCTACCTACATACTACCTCATTGGTCATTCGTTATTTCGGTCGAGGTGAACGTAATTTACTAAAATGACTACTTTATACAAGACTAGCTGATTACCCGGGCGTTGCCTTGCGAAGAAATGCAAGAAGCATCGGGAATTTCCAGTTTGCCAGCAGGTGAGGGTAATTCTGATAAATCATGTTATTTTTTATTTTTCCCATCCGTTTTTTGTCATTCTTTCTTTTAAATTTCTTGGGTGGATAAAATGGATTAAATAAACTCTGGAATCGTGGATTTTTTTTTTTCTTTTAGCGAATTTTTGAAGAAAATGAAGCTATTGCTCTCGCCTCAAAATTTGTAGAATGTGAATTTTTGAAAAAATTTTATGCAGAAATCCGTTTCAGGCTATTCTGAATCATATTCTGAAGTTTAACGCATTTTTTATGTATGTATGTATGTATATATGTATGTATGTATATATGTATGTATATATGTATGTATGTATGTATGTATATATGTATGTGTCATTCCAGACGATAACTGTCCGTAGAATTGTGCTAGAAACTTCAAACAAATTTTAAAATGTTAAGGACACAAAAAGAAAGTTCAAGTTCGTTGGCCAGCATGATCGGATTACATCTTCGGGTTGAAATTTTCAAAAATGTAGTCAAAAATTTCAAAATAGCCTGTTTTTTGCGATTTGTTGTGCGAAATAATTTTTTCAGCATACTAACATGTGGTATATTCGGAATCAGCGTAGAATTTACTATAAGAATATGTATCAAGTTTTCAAAGATTTCAAAGTTGAAAAATCAGTCAAAAATCGAAATAATGCCGTTCGCTAGTTGTAAAAATCGGTAATATTTGCATGAAACATTGTCCAATCCTCCACATTATTTTTAATAATTTGATTCCATGTTTGTCTATCAAAAATCATGAACTAAAATTTCTCTACACGATCAATAGCGACTGAAATGTCGAAGATTTCTTCAAAAATTCGCTCATGGGGTCATGCTGCATGACTGGACTTTTTCTTTTATATTCATCTAATCGAAATATACTACTATACTTAAATTATAGGCTCTGACGGAGCTGAAGTAGACGCTTTTTGTGCATAAACCAGTCTATAATAATTAGTGTAGGTCTTATTTCGCGAGAAGAAAGAGAAAGACTTGCGATCCTGAAAATCTTGCGATCTGCGAAAAATGATCAGTTATGGATGTTGCACTGTGAATCATGTTTGACATAAGCTTATGAAACAGGAATCCAACAATTTTTTATATTAATAATATTGTTATGGATATGTAGTGTAGGTTTTCATAACTCATACCTAGCAGCTATCACCAACCAATCATGATTTATCAAGTACCCAAGTAAAAATTGGCTGATCGATAGATGATTTGAAAGTAACCTGACTACCTCTACCTACATACTACCTCATTGGTTATTTCGGTCGAGGTGAACGTAATTTACTAAAATGACTACTTTATACAAGACTAGCTGATTACTCGGGCGTTGCATCGGGAATTTCCAGTTTGCCAGCGGGTGAGGGTAATTCTGATAAATCATGGTATTTTTATTTTTCCTCATCTTTTTTGTCCTTCATTCTTTTAAATAAACTCTTGGTCTGGATGTGAGAAAAATCGTGGATTTTTTATCATGACGAATCAATGTAGGGGGGAAATAAGTTGTTCCTATTCACAATATTTTCAACCAGTTTTTGTGATTCTTCTTTTGTTAGATCATTTCACTGTTTTGATATGAGAAATGAAAAACTACCTAACTACATAAAACTTCTCAAAAAATCTCAAACAAAAATAATGGAGCGCGCCAGAAACGAAACAATAGAAGGGGAGGAACTAAAGCTCCATGAATTTCTAGACAATATTATGTTTGACACAGCCTTTATAGTTTTGTGGGGACAAAGTAAGCTATGTATATGTCGCAGCCATATTGTGACTAAGCTGCTAGCGAAGTTGAAAAATAAATTATGTGTATAGTTTTGTTGGTCTGGATGTTCGCAAGCTCGCACCTCAAAAACAAAAAATATCCTAAATCAATCCGTTCAGTAAAATATGGATTAGTTGGACAAATACTCGTAGATCAGAACTCAGAATGATGTGTGTACTTTTATAGATAGGGTGAGAACTTCGCTATGTGCCTAGACACTTCGTGAAGTGCCTCGTTTCACAATGTGCCTGCGACACATACACAGCTCTAACATGTGAAGAGTACAGAGGAATAATGGGCTATCATGGTTTTTCCTAGTTCGAGAAAAACGAAATTGAATGAAAAAAACTCAATAAAATGTGTATCCTGCGATCCTGAAATCTGAAATTTTGAAATGATGATTTCAAGGTACTGGTAAAAGTAATAAAATGCGAAATATACCTCAATAAATTAACTTTATTGAAATATAAGGGGAAAAAAAAACCGAACATCACAGAAAACAGCGAAAGAACTGGATTGACAGTGATTGATTTCCTCACTTGTGAGTTAATTTCTCGAAATTCCTCCTAGCTTTCTTAGTACAGGATATTTTAAATAAATCGAATCCCTGGATTTTTCGGAAGAGATCGCATAGGAACTTGATGGGAAGTAAAATTCTGATGGACAAAGTGGCTTCTGAGCCAGATTTTTGACATGGATATGTCTTTGCTCTGGGGGTCAACCAAAAATTTCCGTGACGCAAAATTTGTGTCACAATTTCAGTGTTTTTCACGTACAACCCAGCGTTGCTAGGGGAATGGAACTTCCGCAGTTTTCATCGCACAGAAATCGTTCGCCACTCGTTGGAAAGCGCTTGATTTATGTGATAAATGTTCACATCTCAAGCTACCAATTTCCCCCTCCTTACGTACCTGGCTACATTCCTAAACTAAGTTGATTGGACTATAAACAATTTAAATAGGCCGGTTACAATATTCTTAACGTAAAGCAATAGCATCATTTACTCCACTCCATAGGAAACATTTTCATCCTCTTGACAACAGTCGACTGTTAACAACAACTCATTGACTCATTGTAGTGGCTTCTCTCCACAGTTATTTTCAACATTTCTATAAGTAAACCGTTGTTTTGTTGGAATTAGTCGGGATGCGGCCCAGGGATTTGTTTAAAGTTAAAGGATTTGTTTACAACTCTCGAGGACAACCGTTATGAAATCCCCAATCAAAGACATATCCATGTAACATGGTATCTGCTTGTAAAGCAGATAGTGGAACTCGTTTACGAGTTTCTGTGTTTTTAGCATGGAACATGCTTTAGCCTTGGACTAACTAGCCGAAAAATGTCACGCGGAATGGGTGACGCGGGATGGGTGACGCGGGATGGGTGACGCGGATGGGTGACGAAATTTTCTTATGATTTTCACGTACAACCGAGCCGTTGGTAGGGAAATGGAACTTCCGCAATTTTAATCGCACAGAAATCGTTCACCATTCGTTGGAAAGCTCCTGATTTATGTCGCATTTTTATATCAGAGTGTTATATTAATGTGTGAGGTGTTTATCCAATAATGCGATGGTTATATGAATAATTGTTTACACACAGGTGATCATTCTCAATTATTGATATTGTGAACATGATTGCAACCGCTTGTTAATCATATTACCACTTGTTAATAATCGATATATATCGATATATATATATAGATATTAATATATATATATATATATATATATATATATATATATATATATATATATATATATATATATATATATAGATATTAATATATCGATATATATATATATACTAGCGTTCCCCCCGCGAGCGTTGCTGCGCCCAAATTAAATTTGTTTATTGATCGTAATTTTAAACTGTTATTAAGAGGTGATTTGATGGACGGAAGCTTAGCCTTTGGTTTCTGCCTTTGGTGTCTACAATGACCCTGGATTCGTTGTCATTTTATGCAGACGTTCAATAGTATCCTCCTCCTCCCTTCTCCTCCTCCTCCTCCCTCCTCCTCCTCCTCCCCCCCCCCCATCCTCCTCCCTCCCCCCTTCCCCCCCTCCTCATCCTCCTCCTCCTCCCTCATCCTCCTCCTCCTCATCATCCTCTCCTCATCCTTTGGCCTCACCCTCGGCCTCACTCTGCCTTCGGTCTTGGCTTGGGTAGTTAAATAAATTTCTAAAACCTGACACTGCACCCTTTTATGCCCTCTGGGTCAGAGCCCTTTGAACGGATTTGCACCAAACTTTACAGGAACAATCCTTGAATCATGCCTAATAATACCTGAAAGTTTCATTACAATCTGTCGAGCGGTTTCGGAGTCTATAGGCAACATACATACATACATACATACATACATACATACATCCTCTTTTATAGATATAGATATATGGTATATCGATATTAATATATCGATATATATATATATATATATATCGATATTAATATATCTATATATATATATATATATATCGATATATATATATAGCATGTTCCATGTTTCTCGAATTTTAGCCGCGGGCTAAAAACGGTAAGCATCCGGGGGTCCAGGGGGCTTGCCCCCTGGCGAGGCGCGCAGTTTTTTTCAGATTCTGTGTCACAAACTTGATAGTAAATTCTGCATTATAGCTTTAACGATTGTAAATCAGCCAATGGTAATCAACTGAAATTTTACTTCTCTCAGCCGCCTTGTCTTCATTGGAGCTTCAGGAATATACTTTGTGTCAAGAAAACCCGTCCAATCATTATATCTCAATTTGATCAGGCCAAAAAATTAATATATAACATTACCAAACGATGAATATTGATTAGAGACAGCAGCAGATAGGAAAAGTGGAAGATTGTGAAATATGAAACACAGCTAACCTGCTGTGATTCAATGGCTGGATAATGTACTAACAAGGAAGGCGGTAGCCCGTTATTTCCCTGGACCGCTCCCATGAGCCCGTTCTTTCGCTGTATACCTACGAAATACTCACCCGCTGTTTTGAAGTATTGAAGACTCGTTTATTCCCTGTTTGACCTCACCACCGTGTTGCTACCCCCAATACATAAGGTACCATTCTCAATTTTGACAAAAAATTCAGTTAGCCCGTTCTTCCCCTGTACTCGTCATGTGTTATGTCTAACTTGGTAGGCTTTTGCAAAGCTGGTATTCGTACTCACCCTGGTGACGGCGAGTCTTCCCTTGAACCACTCGACTTGGGGTATCGGACCTCCCACGGCGTCGCACTGGAGCTCCAGCCTGGAGCCGGCCACAACTGTCGTCGTCCCGCCCAGCTCGTGATGGACCTTCACCCAGTCTTTCTTCAGATCCGGCCTTCCATTCCCTGAACATGAAAAAATAGGTTCAATGAAAAAATGTCTGCCAAATTGGGTAGGCAGTATAGCTTTCTCACACGCTGCAACATGTAGGTACGTATAGAATTAGTTGAAGAACAAGGTACAAGTCGACATTATAAGAAATTAACGTTTGCAGTGGCGCACATACTGCTATTACTCCAAAGGCAATGAAATTTATAAGCGAACGTGTGGGAGCTAAACCGCACAATCCTTGAAAATATCATCGGAATCGGACTAACAAATTTTTCATTTTTCTATTTTTTTCCATTAGTCTCACGATATAAATCATAGGGAATCTTCCTAAAACATATATCTATCTACCCCTGAGTAAATCGGACAAATAGATAACCTATAAGAAATCGACGTTATGAGAAATTCAGGTTTGCGCATGCGCACAGGCTACTGTTGATTCGACGGTATTGAAAATTATAGAGGACCGTCTAGGGGTTAACCCACACAATGCCTGAAAATTTCATCAGAATCGGACAGAAACTTAGTGTAGTTTGGGCGTGAAAAGACTTTACAACAGACAGACAAACATAAATCGCATCAATTTCTAAATTTAATTATTCAAGTAAAATTTACTTAAAAGTAACTACTTTTCCAAGGTTCAATATTCGCTACTAAATTCATGGTTCTATCATAGCGACTCTGGCACGATGCGTTTACTAATGGCTTTTTCCGACTTTTTGAACATAAATAATATTTTTGACTGAACGAATGTACCTATAACACATATAAGAATCAAAATTGAATTGAAGTTTATCTTTTGTAATTTTTAAGTTGCAATTCAAATATTCTGTGGATCACGTCCAACATTTTTAATAATTCTGAAATTACATTGCTATAATACAGGAATGAAGAATTTACTGTTTGATTCACGTGGAAGGTAAGTATTTAGAACAATATTGTTACCTATTGGTTTTGTTGTATTTTTTATTAGGTAAGGAGAATTACCTACTTTTTATCGCGTATTTATTAGGTATTATCTCTATATTACATAAAATACAAAATTTGTTTGTTTGTCGGCTCTAAATGTCCAAACGGTTGCACCGACTTCCATGCGGGTGGGTGCAAAATGACTGGCAAGTTCCAGGGATAGTTTTAGGCTATATTACAATCCTTTATATTCACTCCTCAATAGAGAACTCGGCTTTCCCTAACGACTTCGCTCGGGTAAACAAACCGGGCATGCTTCGAACTTTTCACGTCAAATGTGATGGGGTGAGCAAGTGTAGAGAGAACTTTCCATAACAAATTCAACGGTACCAAACGATTTTGCTGGGTGGAGCAGAGCAGTGACTATTCGTAAAGATAGATCTTCAAAAATAGATTTTCAAAACGCCTTATTAACTGTAGCAATGTTGGTCGGGAATAGTTAGAACTCAACTTAAGGTTAAAGGTTATATTAAGAGGACGCATGGTTGAAAAATTATGTACAAGTTGAAACTTGATGCTGAAATTTGGATTAAATCTATTTTGGGACTTCTGGGTAAAAATGACAAGGTACGAAGCCACCTTACATAGCACAAGGTGCTATGAAACGACCATAAATTGCCCGTAGCGGGCAATGGGTACATTGAGTACACATCTAGTACCCATCTGGGGGAATGGGTACACATATAGTATTTCTTTATATTTAATCGGTTTAGAGGGATTATTAGGTAAGAATGTATTAGGTATTCACAATTCGAATTTCAGAAAATCAATAGTGCAATGGTCTAAAAACTCAGAAATTGAACATTTCTGCTTGAAAGGGAAACTACAGTGAAGTCTGAAGAATGATGAGACTCACTTGATGTAACACCTATCAAAGGAATTGCGTTACAATTGTACAGATGATGTAGAGCCAAAGATACGTAAACTTGAAAAAGTACGATGTACGGGTGGTTTTTGAAGCGTCCGGCCATATCGCAAGTCCCAGAAGTCGTAATTAAGTTAGGTGTTAAGTCCAGAAAGAATTCAAGTATGATCTTGTACGCGTTTCACTACCGGTTGGAGTTTCGAGCGAACCCGACAACAAGCCGACGCGAACTTGGGTCGAGAGAAGGTCGAACCGCTCATGGTAGAGTCAGGAACTCGACTGGGTGACGAAAGATAGAAAGTTTTTTCGTGTTCACCGCGGCCAGCTCTCACCTCTTTCCAAAGGATGGGAAACTTGTTCGGACAAGGACTGTCGCACAGTGGAACTATTCTGGAAAAAAACCCCAAAAATGTTTTTTTGATTTTGACGTTGTTTTCCTTTTTTGTTTTTCTACTCTTAATTAGTTCATAAGATGTGGGAAGACTGGCTATTCCATCATAATCGTTTTTTTCTACTACTATTTTATTTCATGTAGGTCTACTGGTACGTATTTCGGTACGCTATTCCTAAAGATAATAAAGCCTGTAAAAGGTCACCGATTTTTAAAATTTAGAACCCCAAAAGTCCTCAAAAAGTCCCCGATTTTTATTTTACAGATCCAGTAGACACCCTGATTTGGAAAGCTTGATTTTATTGGAGCAAGAACGGGATTGCAATCCTAAGAATTACACAGTAGGTACCTACATAATAACGTTTCTTTATTAGGCCTTCAAATTAAAAACACCTATTTAAGGACAGAAGGCCTTTTTATAAACCTACATAACAATTCAGAAAAACCTTGATTTACAAAAGTTGGTGCGTAATAAGTTTTTGTACTCCAAAAGTGCTCAAATAAAAATAAATAAATATATAAAATAAATTTGAAAAAAAAAAAGTTAATAAAAGTTAAAACATACAATACAATACAAACGACATGGATCGGAAAACACTCGCAAATATTTTTTCATGAGGTCATGCTTCACGACTAGACTAATTGTTTCATTTCAGTTTTTTAAAATGATAAATCTCATTATTAAATAAATAAGATAAAAAAGATTCAAATTTCAAAGCAAAGTAATGATAATATCGGAAGATGAAATCAGAAGTAGAAAACTCACCACTGCTGTACGGGAGAGGAGACAGCGAGTTCTGGAAAATACAAACAAAATGGGAATTATAACGACTTGCAGTTCTAGTCATAGAATAGCATAGGATATTTGTTAATGTTAAATATTATGAAAATTCTTGATGTTTTTGAAAATTTTTGAAAAATAAAAGGTTCTGAATGGTAATGGGTTTCTTCCCCAGATCGGCGGGGAGTTATTGGCGATTTTGGCCCATCATTCATCTTCAAAAATGCAGATCCCAACCTAAATTACTCAGTGAGTAATCAATACAATACAAAAAGCCATCTAAACAAGGATGACATAGGTGGTTTTATTTAGGTAGCTGAAACTGGTCAGCATGCAACTTCGTACGTACCCCAGTACTTATTAACAGTTGAAGACCTAAATACCCAATGACGGCCGGTAAAATAGACATTCTAAGATGTCTATATGAAATTTATATTAGCGAATTATATCATTTTTGAAGTCATTACTACATCTTATCTTGATGATTGAAGATAAAACAGGAAAAATCGTCGCTGAGAAGACAAAACATGAGTGATGGCTTGATATGAAGATGGTGAAAAAACGTGAAGTACAGACTGAAACTTCAAACGACGTATTTTGGTGGTAGTTGGGACTGAAATCTATGGAAGAACTACTGAAATGAGACCTTTCTGTTAGGCGGAAAAAGGAAATGCGGTTAGAATTCAAAAATCTTTGTCACACCACATATGAGTGATTTGCCTGGACCACGCATCAGGAATCACGCCACACATGCATGATCCGCATGGGACGTGTTAATGCCCATAATTGACTGAAATTTTGTAGTTTTGGAGTTGCGCTACGTATCCTGAAATTTCCTCTGCAATGTTATATCTCACGGTTACCCCAGCACCTTTATTCAGGACATGGTTGGCATCAATGATCAGAATTTAAATGCCTAATTTAATTTTATCTACAGCTTTTCTAAGAAAATTCGCTCTATTAGCCATGCTACATAACTGAGTACATTTTTGCTGAACCTCGCTGGTAAATGATAATCTTGGCTGAGGTTCACCCCTTTAGTGGCTTCAGCTGCTGATGAGCTACATCGCCTGTTATCTCTGGGGTATCAACTGACAAGGTCCGTTCCCACAGGACCGCTCCGTTCCAGCCGTGGGAAACTCCCGTAGTAGTTTTCACAATCCCAAGCTCTGCACTTGGCCGATACAAGCATTTTTTCCCTTCGTCGCCAGCGACCTCGAAACTATCAACTTGAAACGGAAGGTTGCAGTTGGATTCCCCGGAGTCATTAGGTTTTAATTTATGCTTGCGGTGAAGGGATTGCGTTGGGGAAGGTCTACTTCAGCGGAGGTTCCCTGGTGACACCTAAGCGAACCCTGACCTACGCAAAGCCGAGTTCGAATCTCTACTCGGAGTTGATAATATTTAATTTCGCATTACCGTTATTGCACTACACGAAGACATTGGTACCTTTATACGATTAAGGCTTGACATCCCTGGATAAGTATTCAAATAGATGAGGAGGTTCTATTTTCGCTGGAGCAAGATAAATAATTGTCAATGGTGGTTTTTTTTTTTAAATAAATTTATTTCCATATTATTCAGTAATATAAATTGAAAATGAAATTATGAAATTGCATGTAAAAATAGATTAATGCACACAATTTTAATGGAAATTTTAGCCCCATATGAGCATAAAGCTCGCGGCGAGGTCTTGAGTCCAGAGTAGTATTTTTCTAAGTATCTATAAATTAACAAAAATTGATATAAAATATTGATACTATTCTTATCATTATTTACATATTATCACTTATATTCTTATTTTTATTTATTAAGTATTACATTCTTATTGCTAATTTTTATTCTTTATTTTTCTGCCATAATTAACCTTCGCATATTTTCTTATGGAAAAATTTCGTGTAGGAACGAGTAAATTCGTTTTACCTTCCCCTCAAGATTTTTTCATATGTTGATCAAAAATTAATCCTAAATATCTAGCCTTTGTTTGTTACGTTGTTATTTGGTTTTGATCCACCAAACGAAACCTTCAGTTTCGGAAATGTTGTTTTAACAATTAAATCGTGACCAACTATGATATTAGCGCACAAATACGGGAGCACGATGAGTTTAGTATTAATGTAGCAATTCCCTCACAATATCAGTTGGGCTACACAGTAAGTAACCAGATTTAGGTGTGCTTAGAGAGGTTGATGCCTTAAAGACCAGTTGTGGGATACATTTTAAAATTGCACCAGCGAAAATAGAACCTCCTCCCCTATTTGAATACTTATAAAGGGATGTCAAGCCTTAATCGTATAAAGGTATATTCATCAATATATTCATCATAATATGACATGAAATGAGTTTCAAAAGGTTTGTTATAAATGAACAAAAAACATATGGTTAGGAAGGCAAACAATTATACAAGTGGAATCATCTCACATTGACAAGACAAAGGGTAATTCAACTAAACAAAAATGGTCCAGACATTGATGTACTTCTCTCACACACAAACACACACACACACACAAACACACTCTCTCTCTTCTGAAAATTTCCTCTCTCTTTAAATATTCACATACACTGAGATAGCGTAACTGAATTGCATA